>JAQFYB010005610.1:0-13690 GCA_034694085.1 Pogonognathellus longicornis | reverse complement strand
ATGTTAAATTCCCTTGTAATTACTGCCTAAATAAGATGTTGTAAAATTACCTGTTACTAGAGTAATAAGTCAAGTTCAAAGTTCTTCAGATTATTTTGTTTGTGTAAAAGTCGAAAAATTTATTTTTCTCTCCCCATCCTATAGATTGTTCCTAAGGCTTGCTCTCGGTCATCGGTGGCAGTAATATTATTTCCATTTAATTAATGCTTTACTATAAAATACAATTAAATTATGACTAACCTTTGATTTGACCTTTCTTACAAAGCAGAATCCGTATTTTTTTGCAAAATACTTTTTGGGAAAAGTGGAAACACCGACCCGACCGACAGTCAAAACAAGATTTACAATTCGCTCTTTCTTGCCACTATCCAATCCAGCTGTGTTTAGAGAAGGAGCTATATTTGAAAAAGCATTGGGTCTCAATTCTGCACAACTTTTATTTAGCCGGATTCAGCACTGGATTTTTCTTCAAAAAACTCAACAAACAATTAACTAATTACAGTTTTATTTTAATTAAGTTTGGCTAAAGTATTCCCAATATTTGGTTAAAAGGTAATGGCAATTCTTCAATTTTCAATTTTATAATAATAACATTTACGATGTATGTATATTTTTCGATTCATATATATTTAAGAAGGCACTGCCCGTGCCCGCTACGTGACTTTTTTTACTGATATTTCTCCGAATTGGAGAATAAATTCAAAATTCGGGTTGCTTACTTTTGAAGCTAGATTCTTGCCGTTCCATAATGTGGTTTTAGTTTTTCGGACACGGCAGATGTTGAAATCGTGTCTAAATATTGGCGTAAATAACACCTATGAGCCGCATAGGGAATAGGGACCCCCACGGTTCAGGGGCCCCCAAAAGAGGAAATATTTAATAAAAAGAGATTTTTTACCCTAAAAGTGCAAAAAAATTTCGCGCTACACGCGAATTTGATGCATTTTATATTGTATATTCCCTATATTCCCACTATAAGCCAACATAAAGGTCATTCTTACAACGAAAATTAAATTCTGTTTCTATTATTCATTTAGGGGGAAAGATTATTTTATTTAGCAAAATCACTGCCATATAATACAAAAGTAGTCTCTAAAGACTCAATTGATGTGTCAGTTAACTAAAAGGTGCACGTGAGGTCCCTGGATTAGCTTATACCATTAATTTTTATACATTATCATGTTATTAATATTTTATGAGTCTGTTTATGTCATTATGTCCAAATATCCCATTACTGAGTTAGTATTATGTAGAAAATGTAGATGTACGTACAAGAAACGATATCATCATAATATTTAATTCAACTCGTACTTGTACAGCTATGCTGTGTGTGAAATATGAAATGTGAAGGAATTTACTTATAAATTGCTTATAATTATGTATGTGGAAACTAGAAACTGGTGTAATTTAATGGCTTACAAGCCACAACGACATATAGTAACTTACAACAGTTGATGCCATAATTTGTATTTGTTGAACCATGATATGGAATGCAATAAAATGAGTTAACTAATCCCTTTGCCTTTTAATTTTTCTAGATAAAGAAACGATTCTTTTCAAACTATTTGAGGACACAATGAATTCATCTAGACTATTAGCAGGAGCCATGAGAATATGTGCACCTCGTATGTACAATGGTCATATAAAACGCGTCACATCCGCATCTTATACCAAGCCTTCGTTTTACTCATCTGCTGCAGCTGCGGAAAAAGTAGAACGTCCAATCGATGTATCACAACCTGTTGGCCAAGAGAAGTCCTACGACCCTAAACTTGTTAAAATTGTGGGCGATATTTCACGTTTAACACTGCTAGAAGTTGCTGACTTAAATGAATTATTGAAAAAAACTTTAAATATTCCTGATACACCTATGATGGGTCAAATGAGTTTTGCTCCCGTCGGAGGAGCGGCCCCAGCTGACGTATTGAATTTATTTTACATCAATTTTATACAAACAAAAAATTTCATCAGTACCAGACATTTATGCTTCCAAATATGTTGATTATGCTGCTTTATTATGTTTTAAAGGAAGAGGAGCAAGCCCCTAAAAAAGTTCAGACTAGCTTTACTCTCAAGCTTCTTAAATTTGACGAGAGTAAGAAAGTTCCACTGATCAAGGAATGTAAAAGTCTTTTAGAAGGGATGAATCTTGTTCAGGTATGTGATCGTTCTCTCACTTCTCTCGTTTATAAAACGAATCTTTTTATCATACAGTATTTCCGCCTATATCAAAATCATTGGTAGTAAAATTGAAATTTTAAACATAATTTACAGGCTAAAAAATTTGTTGAATCTGCCCCGTGCGTTATTAAAGCTGATATTGCAAAGGATGAAGCAGAAAAACTTCAGAAAGCTTTGGAAGCAGTTGGGGCTACATGTGAAATATCATAGTTTTCATTTCAAGAATTTGGTATTTCAATTTTCCTATTATTTATGATTTTGATTGACAATTAGCATTTATAAGATAATAATGTCATGGATCTTTTTGAATGCGTCAAATGAAAAGCTTAATTTACAAAAGCATGTAAAATAGTCATTAAAGAATTTGCCTTTGGAAATAAAGTTAAATAGCCGTTTGTGTATTGAAATAACTGAAAGGACCCGCTGATTGTATTCGTTTGATTTATTTAGATTTTATTTACTTTTCATGTCCATTATTCCATAACTTACATTTCTAATATTTTAGGGCTATTTAATCTAATAGCTATAATGTGCACAATCATCATTTACATTAATATGTAACGGTATTAATGCTATTGGAGAAAAATTCTATTGTTATAGTTTTTCACACATTTCACTTGATTACGGTCACGCATAATAGAATATATTATATTGATATGATTCCCATTTTATCCATGTCATCTACTGTTTATTTAAGGTTGAATAAAGGTCGGAATAAATTGTTTACACCAAACAACCAATGTAAAGCGCATTCATTCTCAGATTTTTGAAGCCCATAAAAACTTTCATTATAGCGGAAAAATAAACTTTGATTGTAACTGTAAGCAATTAAAAAAATATGTTGAACAATGGGAGCAAAGCAACTATAAAAATATGTGTTTACATGAGATAGTAGAATAATAGAAATGCTGCGAAAGTCAAAGAGGTTTATTTCTTTGAAGTACTTATGTTTAATATTTAAGCACTGTAGGTCCCAACTCCCTAGTTTAGTGCATAAACTAGAATAGTAATAATATTATTTCCATTATCATAATTATATCGTCTTAACAAACTCTTATGAATGACTACAATACACGCTACAGTTACGTAATTTCGAATATTTTTTAGGTCATTTCACTCTGAAGTGTTAGAGTTAAATATTATAACATTATGTATATGTAGTATATGATATATGTGTTTAGATGTGTAGTCTTTCTGTCTGTATTGAGAATTTATTATTTTAGTAGTACTCCAGAAGTACACCACCCACAACACAGAGCTAACAATAAAACGGACTTGAAACAATCGCGTGTATACTCCTCTCAAGTTTCTTCCTCTCCATATAGATGGTCATTAAATCATATCATAATATTTTCATGCATCTTCATTTGCATTATTTCAATTTGATCCCTCACAAATACACACAAAACAATATACAATCTGTACTCATAATATTATACTATAATATAAAGATCTCAACTCAATACGTTCTACTCAACTTGTAGCTTAGCGTCTATACGATACGAACCGTGTGTGTAACTCCAAACTTCTCTACTTACATTTTATGCAGAACCGTCGCAACAAAAACGACCGAACCATAAAAGTCTTCTGTGCACAACAACGAAACTTAACCTACCTAGCTATATACACTTGCATTTTAGTAGTTTAGCACAATAATTGCTCTCGATATCAGAAAAGATTTGTTTCTAGAAGAAAACTAAGAAAAATATGCCACGTAAAACCTCAAATCATCATACAATATATAGCACATTATATTTATGTTCACTAACTCCATATACTTAATCATCATACTCTAAAACTTGAATACAAAATGGAACAGGAGAAACCATACATTATTCTCGTACATGAAATACATTACTCATTATTATAAATTATAACATTATTGAGACATCAATTTTAAGCAAATGTTCTTGCAAATAAGGGCGAAAACAATAATTACATATGGAAACCAATTTTTGCTTGCAATTTTTTGCGTTCTTCTTATGTATATCACACACACGACTAAAGAATTTGTATTGGGGAAACCATACAGATGACATTTTACACTAGATTGCTATTTTTTGATAAACTAATTCTATGTACCTAGATTTAATTTTTGAGTTGTCTTAACCATGGCGTACGTAGGTACATACATACCCTAACAATAATAGGTCCACTAAAATCCTCACCCACTCACATATTTATTATAAATGTCTTTTTTGATTTATAAATACAACTGCATTGTTGAAATGACTAAATTTGATATGATTATGATGATATGAAAATATTTCAGTACTTTGGGTGGTACATACATATAACTTTTGTTAGCTTGATTGTTAATCTCCAATTTAGTTGCATTATGACTTGCAGGAATTCAATCCTTTACATATTCCGAATACTAGAAAATATAGACTATCTGTATTAAATATGGTTTAAGTTACTATTTATAGGTCTCTACTATTTCACACTTGAAGTGTATGGTGAAGATTTGTTAAACTTTCATTTCTGTTTTACCAATAAGGCAGAGTATATCAAGATACTTATTGACGACGGTTTAAAGATAACAAGAGGCAACGATCGAGAGGGACGGCATTCTACTCTTAAGGTAATACTAATACTACCTGTAAAACTATGGCTCAAGTTAATTGGGCTTGAAAA
Organism: Pogonognathellus longicornis; assembly: GCA_034694085.1. Taxonomy (NCBI): domain Eukaryota; kingdom Metazoa; phylum Arthropoda; class Collembola; order Entomobryomorpha; family Tomoceridae; genus Pogonognathellus; species Pogonognathellus longicornis. Next base: position 8,872 of record JAQFYB010005610.1, on the reverse strand, counting down.
AGTTCTGTTAGTATTAATTCGGAATTACATGTATTTGGTAAAAATTCTTCCGCGTTTCCATTTATCTGTATTTTAAGCAATAAATTCTTTCTTTTAGTTATATCACGATGTGGAAGACGGCGAAGACATAAAAATGGAATTGTTGTTTGGCTCTTCCAGGTCTTCATCGCCATTATCTTCATTCGCTGCTGCTAACTCTTCCAGAAACCTAGTCAGACAAAATACACAATGTAAATATTATTTGAATTAATTCTCTATTTAAATTCACATCACGATACATCATCTTAGAGTACCGTAACGACAATATAATTAGCATTTTACACACATCGTGCATTACTATTTCTATCACACTTACTTGTACGGCTTCTCTTCTCCCCGCATGTCACAAATAACATTAGTGAGAGCCATAATGTAATGTTTGGCCAAAGTCAATGTTTCAATTTTGGATAACTTTCTTGTCATTGTAACATGAGGAATTACTTCTCTTAATTGCTGTAAAAAAATAATAGGTACTTTTAGCAAATGTTCACACACACATTAAAAATGATTTTTTAATCATTACAGTCGTGTATTGTAATGTATAATGTTTCATGGACAAGGAAAAAGCTCTGTAAAGCCACTAGTTACTATATACTTAGAATTATTCATAAACAAATTCATAAAAAGGTTCCCCGAAGGTTTTTGGTTTGGAAATTCGGTTTTGATTATGATGATTACCTGAAACGCATCATTGAGACTGTGCATCCGCTGCCGCTCCCTTTCATTAGATTCTAAACGTCTTAAATTTCTCTCTCTTGCAGACAGCCCAGCTTTTCTTTTCCTTTCTAAGGATCTGGAACTTCCTGCGCTTCCCGACTTTTCACTAGCACTATAATTACCATTATTATTATCTCCGTCGGCTTTAGCTCCGGTTCCACGCTCTAGATTCGGGTGGAAAGAAGTATTTCCTATATTTGAAGAGTTGCGATATGTGGACGAAGACGATGTGGAGTTACCGCTACTGCCACCTAAATTATCGTCACTGCTTTCATCGTCGTAGTCTTCTACGTCGTCAATACTTGCCTCAGCCGCCATAAGAATCTCTTCGTTAAAAATGTCAATGTCTACATCTACATCCACGTCTGCCTCTTCGATTTTAATTTTAAGCTGATCGCGAACACGTTTACGCCCTCGAGACGAGCGTTCTTCACATATACTATCTCCGGTCATTCTCACAGCTACCATGACCTACATTAAACACAAAAACGGTATTAAAGAAAATAAAAAACTTTTCATTCACTGCATGTAGCGTATTATCGTTTGTTCACCAATTATAAAGTAGAACACACATAGACTTTAAGATTGATTGCTCTAATGCATTTTTATAGTATTTCGATACGTAGATCGATGTGAGATATTTGTAACTCTCTAAAGACACACACACAGACAACCAGCAATTCTCTATCAATGCACACTTGTGAAGTTGTGAGTGACCTAAGACTTTATGATTAAGAACCAATGTAATAGTAGGTGTTCCTGCTACTGCAGTATAAATAATTATATTGTAAATGTTTTACTGCTATTGTCTGCTATGCATTATCATTAAGTTGTATTATTACCGATTGTATTAGCAATGCAGTGAAGAAAGAGCAGAGTATAGGGAAAATGAATTCAAAATTCAACCTAAATATCTAAACAATTCAAGAGTGAACGACATTATATCGGAAGTCAGTTTTTGTTCACGCTTCGATCCCAATATCTAAGCGGTAGGGTCATCGAAGTGCTTTTAGGAATTAATTTATGTACAATTGTTCTAACTAATGAAAGAATGAATTATCTTGAACTTTTGCATTTTTGATTGAAAGGATATTTGCATTACTTAAAGAGGACATTGAATGCAACCGGTAATCACTCGTGTGTATACATTACAGCACATAAAAGCAAAGTACCTAGCAATATGTACGAAAACTCTCTTCCGTGTCATGAAATTACACAAAATTCTAAGAATACAATGTATGTATACAGGCAAATGGCAGGCCAGTAGCAGCAGTGCAGAAACCCTTCAACAATTAACAAGAGGAATGTGAAGGAAAAAAAGGCATCGTTATATTTGCAACACAAAGCTATCGCCAAAACTCAAAATGAGTCGACAATTTATGTCGGCAGATATCAACTTTATTTCTTAATGCTGCAATGATTTATGACATGCAAAATGTTCCGCTACACTTTAATGTGCTATTTGATTACCAATATTTGTCAAAATCTCAGTCTATTGCCAATAATATTGACGTTGACTTAAGTGCAGTTCTATGCAATTTTACAGCAATCATAATATCTTGTATTTTTACACTACGTTTATAAAGCAATTAAAATTCACAACTGCATGATCATTAGAGCGTTACACCTTAATTGGAACTCCTGTTTGATATGTTTACCCATTTAATAATTAATCCTTCAAAACCTATGCGTTTGACATAATGCGCAAACCTGTCGTTTCTGCTCAGCTCAAATAACAAATCCGGATTCTAAAATGTCATCCTTTTGTCGGCTCGTTTTGTGAAATAGAAAACAAGTTCACATATTTCAAGATTTTCGCGACTTCATGATTTCATGAATTATGCATCGCCAATGTGTACCTTTTGGAAAGGCGATAAATAATCCTTTCTGTTCTGTTGTCATATTTTTCAACTACTCTTTAGCTCTGATGCAAATAAATGCACATTCACATGCAAATAATTATTTGGTGCATAATGCTGTTTACAGAGTGCATTTTTAGTATCTGCATTGTATAATTTGTTTGTATGTAATACAATACAATTTTTATGCACAATGTCACGGCAGTAACTGCAAAGTAGCATACACCAATATCACTTTACATTTTCTGGTAGTTTGGCTCTCATTTTATTGTAAGTTATTATTCCAATATTTTTTGCTATTTCAAAGAGCAATCCTCTGAAATTCTCGTGCGTGTGAGAATAGTGCAAACCAGAATCATCTATAGTGTATAATAAATAACGCAACAGGTGACAGGGAATCAGGGAGCTACATACAATCAAAATCTACTTAAGGTACAAAGAAAGATACTTTTATTAAACTTTAAAAAAATATATAATAGCAGAGCAGGTAATAATTTTGTAGCTAGAGATTCAGAAATAATTTACACCCTTGAATGCAATTTTAATATACTCGAGGAGAAATTTCATGAAAAACTCTCAGAAAACAGTGACAAAAATAAATTTATCACATTATGCAAACCGCGGCCTGTATACTTAGAATACCTACTATTATACGCACACCTTAGTGTATCCATTTATTCCTCATGTAGAATAATTTTACTTCTAAAAAACATGATCGTAATATATTTTATGGTACATAGTATAGATACATACCTTTGAAAAATCAACTTTTTGCTTTGAGCCTAACCTTTTGGTTGAACATGATCCGAAGAGTTTAAATTTTATACTCCATCATAACTCTAATAAAGACTAATCTCATCTGTGTGAGGATTGTGCTAATGACAATCTTTTGTCTGAGCTTTGCCAAGAATTTAGTTTTAGTAACAATGAAGTCTACACAAGGAACACAGGTGTGTAGAATTATAAAAGCTCATATATTTGCATGGAGAATTGCGCTGAGGGAGTAGGTACTTCGCATTATTTGTTCATGTACCGAATCATATCACACCTATTTTGCTGATCTCTATCTTTGTGTAAGAATTAAATCGTCGTCTTTTTTGTAGTAATATTTTCAACTCATCGTGGCTGCACTATCATTGAATATGTATAAAGATACTCGTTCTTCTATACTTTACCCAAAATGAAAGTTAATCTTCAACATCCATCTTGCAATTTAATATTGCGGTTTCCATTTTCTAAAAAGTGTCACGACTCTCTTTTAGCTATAACTATTTCTATCCAACTCTACATAATTCATTATACATATAATGATGTCTATACCGGTGTCACGTTTTCTTGTAGATTCAACTGACAATGTGAATGTTGTCTTTATTCGCAGAATAAAAGCAGTATACACTCTACACCACATGTACTACAAATACAAATGCAGCAGAGTAGACATTCATTGGCACCTGAAACAACAGTAAAAGGATTGTGCCAGATTCACATTTAAATAGCAACTAACGCCAACAATACGTAAAAGAGTCTAAAAGTATAATAGGGAAAAACAATGCTTGTCAGTTATCTAAATCTGCAGGTAGTCCATGAGATTTCAAAGTGTCATTTACGATTGAAACGCAATACACACAAACTAAACTCATTCCATATACTTTGATGCATGATGTACAATAATAATAGCCCTACATCTAATGCATAGCTCTACTAAACGTTTTTAAGTAACAAGTAAATTTATACGCAACTGATTACTGTTACAATTGTTACATATATAATATTACTGAAATACTAACTAAGTGCAGCCTTTAACAACCTTTTCACATTACACTTACTAAGCAGTTCATGCCATGCAAGTTTTCGATCAAAAGAATTCTTGATTTGGCTGTAAGCAAGCAACAACATGAAACTACGTAACAATATTATATTTTGCATGTTATCTGCATATAATTATTATTGAGTAGTGGTAGTAGCAGCTACTCAAGCTGATACAGTTACTATACATATACACACACAATGCAAAATACAACTACTACTTTTAGTATCCTCGTTATGTACAATACTAAACGTGTGTGCGTCCAACAGTGTACCATGTGTAAGATATTATGCAGAATCTACTGGGTGTAGGTACTAGAATGGACACACTTAAAGTTACAACAAGCAATAATATACATAGAGACATTTTCCTATAAATTATCCAAATGCTGAGGCTAAAGATACAGTGAAATACTAAGTGAGTGTTGCCGGTAAGAGAGAGAGAGAGAAGGGCAAGTTGGTTGCAAGTGGTAATGTAACGTTAATATATATTCAACTAAGATTTGTATCATCGCAAAAAAGAAATCATATCGAGAGTAGAATCCCAATCCAGACTCAGTGGCAGTACAAAATGCAACACACCTTGCCCTCCGGCACAAATTCTACTTCTACACGCCAATCCCAGTCAATCTTTCATTAAGTGTTCAATAGTTGTATATTTTCTATTTCTAATAAATATCGAACATTCGCAGTCGATGCATTTTATTTGCTCAAGTCGTTTCTTGCCATATTACTACACTATAGCACATACCTACAGTGTACAAGTACAGTGTGTGTCTTTCTGTTCAAGTGGATTGAATATATCTCAATATCTCTTTACTTATAAATGTTCTAGTTCATATTATATACTTATTATTGTATTTCATACCTGCATCAAACACACTATACACCTTTTAAAGTACTAATGGTAAGTAAAAGGAGCTATAGGTTGAAAATGTTCATTTATATAGAAAATACACTTTGTACATATAAAACACAGTGCATACATAATACAATTATAAAGAATGGTGCGCAGTCAACATGACACGACACAGAAAAATCTATTTCCTTTATGTATTTCATTCGATAGCTAGACGGTAGACTACTGGCTTTGCTACAGCAATGTGAACAAGATCCTACGATCCTACTAATCTATATAGTATTAGCTACTTATTTCATAGTGCATGGTAGTATCATTTTATTCCATACATATCCATATCATAACAACTTATTCATAACACAATGGAGTTTGAACCGGTTATCACCATTTCAACATCGTCAGCCAGCTCAAGCACCAACCATACCACCACCATCTCTAAGGCTGCTGCAGCTCTGCCACTTCACCAAAAAAATTATCGGGAGAAAGGTGAAGAAGAAGATGAAGAAGACCAAGACCAAGAAATGCCTACAAGTATAACTATCTATAGACTCGTGTTTTAGTCGTAGGTTGGACTTGGGTTTGCTAAAATCACTGTTGTAGTAGTATATGTGGCTAACAAGGCGATTTTTGAAACCTTTGCCAAGTTTTAAACCACAATCCCCTATATATAAATTCTATACTCGTGCATGTATCTTTGATGTAGGAGCAGAATATTATGTAAGTAATAGAAAGATACAATGAAATGATAGTGGGCTTTGTATACGGTAAATTAAATCAAGCTACTACTTGGACTCAACCTCGTGTCATGCAGTATTATGTACACATAAACTCACAACATTCTTTAAACACTCTTTTCAATGCTAGACGTATTACATATTATACAGGGCAATAAATGCATTTTAATTCTATATACTTATTGTTAGTTAGTCATTTGATCTTTATGATGTGTGTATGTATGCATCATTAATTATCCTTTAAAAATTAATGTACCTCTTTCAGACGAAGGATTTAAGTGTAGCTTGCAGCTTTGCAAGGAACAATTAAACACCATTCAGAGCCACACACCGAAATTTTCTTACTCTCTCCCTGACTCGTAGTCTCTACCCTGTAGGTAAAGGTGAAGAGTTAATTGAGAAGAGTGTTTTAAATTGATTGCAATCAGTTACACAGACACACTGTTCTTTTTGATTTTTACTCTTACACTATTTCACACTTTACTAAACTATTGCCGACTATTATGTGTCTGTAGGTATTTATTGTGTTTGAACATGTCTACCTATTTTTGCCAATAGTGTACCTGTTCAACATGAAGCAATTAAGAAAATCGAATGTGGACGACGATGCAAGTGCTGATGCAATAGTGCAATGAGTGACTACTTCATCCCAAAGATGAAGCAACTTGTTTTTCATTTTTCTTAATGTAAGAGTAAAGTTAGAAATTGTTTCTAATTTGGGCTAAATAATTACTTATGGTAAACTTAATGGCTGTGGGTATAGACTAGTAGTTCTGATTAGTGTTATTAGTTATTACGCTAATTAATGGTACAAGGACCAAAGCTACAATTAGATGTACACCAAAATTAATTACAGGTATAGATAGTGTGTAGTATTTCCCGTCTTCCACGAACTACACATAATATGTGTGTATGTATATATAGAGGGAGAATAGGAGATAGAAATACAGGAGAGATGCACCTCGTAGATTATAATATTACACAGAGAGTTGCTATATTATTAAGTAGGCATATTTATTGTTATTACAGGTTGATTAGATACCTAAATTCGTCTGTTGAGTTGTGTAAAGCAGATATGTGTTGGTTGAAGGTCTGTTGAGGACGGAGACTACTTATTAATAGTGTGTAATTATATTTCGTCTGTAATGATAAACAAACCACATACATAAAAACAATTAGATCCAGTTGCTCACATCACAACTGCTAAGTAAACACAGGCTGTTTAAATGCATTATTATTTGTCATGAAAGCAATAGCCTCCTATCCTGTGTAGCTACAGGTACATGGGGCATTATGTGTGTGCTATATGCGTTTAGTTTCGTACTGGGTTTATACGTACATGAGACTTTTCAGACAAATCCTAATGATTGGTCTATTATTGCCATTGCTTGTAGAGACAGAGCTTAAATGTTTCTCTAGTTCTAGACAATTGAGTTTTAGTTTTAATTGTGTACCGATACGTAATTAGAAAGCTAATGACAGGAGCTGTATTGTAGAGGTGTAAGGTATGACCATCACATTGGGTAGGTATGTTTGTGTATGTGTACAAAAAGTGAATTCAGGTATGTATTGTAGATTGTAGTGTTAATATATATAGCATGAAGTTTCATTGTATTTATGTATACATGTATCACACTTTATAGCTAATCCTTCTTGTAAGTGTAAGTGTACCGATGCCAAGTGCCAAGCAAAGCAACCAACCTCGCCCAGTTGAGAAAGGGATTTTCAATTAGGTTCAATAACTTAATTTTATCTAGAAAATATCAATTACCGCCTTGAAATCCTGATTTCTACTTGAATACCCTTCCCACACAGTGTGTTTCTACTGCGATGCAGAATACATTAACATATAGATCACTTGATGCTGTCTATTATTCTTTCCAAACTTGCACTACATGTGTCCTTAGTGTTTTATTGCTGACTTGCTCCACACTGCACACAGTGTAAAAATGGCAGCATACACGAACAATTGGCAGAAAGTTGCTATCCTAGTTTCAAGGAAAATAACTATGTACCGCAAACTGTGCTATGATTGGCCATTTAATTTCTTTTCCACCACATGGCAATGTCATGTCAAACTAACGGCGAAAAAATCCCCTAAATTTTGTCATTTCAGCAAGAATCATGTAAGGATGAAAATTGAATGGTCATTGCAAAAAATGGAGCGGATGCGCTATTAATTATGATTTTAAGCAATGTTTAATCACTTGCTCAAACACTGAGGTCAGTTCAATACTAATCTGAACTCAATTTATGCAAACTGCATTTATTTGCCGTGCGATGTGTGTATGTATGTGAGTAAGTAATAACAAATTTTTCTGAATTTTTAATCCCAAGTGCAGAGATAACTAGAAGGTATGTGCAACTATGCATTTATTGCTACACATAGTATCTACTTATTGGAGTAGGAGCAACAAGATTAATTTTAAGTCGCATTGACGAGGACGAAAAGTGATGAGTAATAATAAGTTTTATGTAATAAATTGTATCTACTTTGTAAGTAAATGTACATGGAGAATGGAAATTAGGTGAAATCCGATAGAGATAACGTGTAATTTGTAAATTGCATGTTTCTTCTTTAAGTACAGACTGCGAAGAGTGTGTCGTAGCGTACCTACACATGTTATTTGTGATAGGCACACACGTACAAGTACTAGGGGTATACATGATTGGATAATATACTTCCAAACTGTTTATAACTCGCATGTTATACAAATCCAATTATTCACAACTCATTTACGTACATATACACTCCACTATTTTGCATTGACCCGTCGGATGCATAGATAACTCTATTAGTTCAAGTGTCAACTGAAAGCTCTGAGCTTCAGGAAACTTTATTTATTATTAACCTCATC
>JAQFYB010005609.1:0-13690 GCA_034694085.1 Pogonognathellus longicornis | reverse complement strand
CTCATAACCCATACAACTTCCCCCGTTGGGGAGAAAAAGGGAAGAGTTCTACCAATTTAGTTGCCACACTGTACATACATTAAGTTCAGAAATATTCAAAGTGGGAAAAATATGTGCAAACTTAAAATTCTCAATAGGTGCTTATTTACCATTAGGTGTTGAGTACGGATCTAGCTGTCAGTGAATTGTAAAAGACTTTGCTTAAAAAGTGTGTAGGTGGGTATTGTTATTTATTGCTTTTACCTCAACTAAATACCTTATGTATACTCTGCTGCAAGCTGTAGTTTACGTGATAAAATTTACACAAGTCTGCTTAGTATTCCATGAGTAGAAGTTGCAAGTGGTAACACCTACTGTAAAGTAGATTTTAGAGGTCAGGTCACGAAATTGTCAGTGTTCTTTGGTTGGTTTTGGGTAATTTTGTATAATACCCACTATTTTAGATCTAGACCTAGACTAGACTTCGTTCTACCTACTTACATAAATAACTTACATCAAGTCATCTGGGAATCCAAATAAAAATTAAATATACATACACTATACCTCAATACTGCTTTTAAATTTTATTTGAGTTTAACAACCCCGTTTTGTATTGCCCACAATAACTCTGTGTCTTAAGTCTTACATCTTTGATAGGATAACTTCAGAGATTTCTGTCCCCACTTTTCCTTGTAATGTCTCTGAAAAATTAGTTATACGTTATACACTGCTATCAGTGCAAGAAAATTGTCTTGTGTACGACTGTTCTTGACTGCAGTCGTATGCAATTCATTGATGGCCATATCGATGACCGTCCTCATATTTTATCCTTACTTATAATAGGTATGCCAACTCCGAAACGTTGCCCAACTTTATTCTCGTTAAGTCCTAGCTGTAGCTGTGCTGATCGTGACTGTGTATACCTTATTGTATACGTTCCAGTATGTTAGCTATGTGTGTTATAGGAATAAATGCCTATTCTTTTGATAAATGTAATCCTAAATCGTTAATACATATAAATAGTAGAAGAGACTGTAGTTCCAAGAGGATATAATAAGTCTCTCAGTATACATACAGAAGCACTAACTACTTAAGCAGAGCTACTTTTGCTCATGTATTCGAAAATTCTAGCACAGCCATATATCTTCACTTGTGACAGTCTCGTGCTCTTTTTTGGTTGCATTTCTTCAGAGCAGTGTAGCATTGGAAGAATAAATTGAGGAAAACAGGAAACTGAAAATAATATATGTATACTGTGGGTGTAGAATTTTGGAGTGAGAAAAAGGTACCGTGGTTTATGGGATGCTTGCAGAAGTTAACTTTATACAAATTTGGTACTTCACACTTTCTTTCACGAATTAAAAATCAAAGAGCTGAAAAAAGTGTGTTAGCAGTAAATAGTAACAGTAACGGTCATCATCAAATTAACCTTATCTTTTGCTAGCAAATATTTGATGATATTATGAGGAAATTAGTTTTATAACGAAAAATTCAAAATGTCAAAGTTGATGCTTATTTTGAGGTTGAATACGTTGAATAATCGTAAGATATCATGGGAATTCGCCAATCTTCACAATCAATAAAAGGATTTTACAATAATGTATAACAGAAATGTGAAACACGATTTGTGTGCGGTATATAAACTTAGGTGGTGTATTCTGTAGTGTAGACATTATACATAGTAGCTTAAGAAACATCAATGTGTATATATATCTGACGATATAATAGACATTTTAGTGTTCTTTCCTGCTGGAACTTTTTTTCAAAAAAGATGGTTTCCGTTTTTGTTATTATGCTTATGTTGGGATTTATGACTACCTATACATTTGTCTAGGCCGTCAGTGCAGTTAAATCTAAGTTGGCAGGAGAATGTATGTAGAATATGTATTTTGAGGAGGCTGATAGTGGAAATCAATTGAATTTTACTGTGGAAATCCATGTATAACGACTTTAGCCTTAGTTGGTGTGCAGTAAGGGTTGTAAGTGTAACCTTCCTTCTTCCGCAGCTGCTTCCTTTCATCCTTTCTATTGTCATTCACTTGTGTGTATGTATGTAGGCTGCGTACGTGAGTGGTAGGCATTTGTACACATACTTCTTTTTCTACTCCAGATACTTAGCTGGTTAGAGATAGTAGCAAGGGATTCTACAATTTTTTCAATGTCTTTATGGGACTTGGTGATCTCTGTAACCTTTCTTTAGTTATTCAACAAAAACCTAGCAATGAGTCCACTCTTACACGATTCAGTTCGCTATACGGTCAAGTCAAGCCAAGAAAAGTCTTTTCCTGAGTCTTGTTGGAAACTTTTTTACTTTTTCTCCTTTCTTTCTGCTAACAGCATAAAGGAGTGGAAAATGGGAATACCATTGGAAAATACAGACGCTTTTATTCAATTCTGCTCCGTGCTTTTAAGATTTTATTCGTGCGTTGCTTTTGCTATTGTGCTAATGTACTTTCTACAAGAAATACCCCGTAGTGACATTTGCATTTGTATGTATGTGCTCTCCATTCACACTCAAAAAGATACCAAGTTTGTAGAAACTGTACTACAGATACTCCTAAAACTATTCCTTCGTACTTACTATACAATCTTCGAAATGCACTCACTGTGTATGTGTGTGTAAAGAAAAACCTATCGGGTTTTCTTATAGAATTTACATTACGGACAATGAAATTGTTACACAGTCATATATACTGTATACCTAATCATCTACTTTTATACTGAACTTGGCTGCTTACTTTTTATTCTGAAATGTGCATTCATCTGTTTTGATACTTTAAATGCATTTATGCATGCCTATATAGGTATAATATATTTCAAAAATGCATACAGTACATATCAGAAAGCGCTTTTCAACTTATAATATGCATGGAGAAAGTTCAAACGAGCGAAATAACGAGCTAGTGTACCGTGAAACACTTACTTGGATAGGCATGACTAACTTGACGTAGAACACCTTCTGCTACTTTTAATGCGTATCGTATACTATGATAGTAATGCTACTAACTTGCATTAGTAACAAAAGCAATTATGGAAGTAATGGTATGTTGGCTGGGTGCACAAAAAAGCATACAACACTTAGGTAACCTCAAATACATACATACATATTCTGAAAAAAAGTCGGTCTTGAAGACAATTATTAGAAGGAATAAATTAAAGCTAAGCGAAAAAGAAGACTTTTTACTTTCTGCATTTTGTCCATTTCTGGATCTCTAACCCGTGAATTGTTTCATTATTTGTGAAAGCCTAGTCTCATCAAGTGTATAGAGGCCATTATCCTTGCCAACATGATTCATTCTGGAATTCATGGCTGTTTATAGCAGCAACTCATGCATTATACATTATTATATAGTACATAGTAGGATTAGCAAAAAATAGGCATTACTATGTCTGCATTAAAAGGGCAAAAAATAATTGCAATTTTGGTAATGATATCAAGCGCAGCCAGCATTGCAATGATACAAGCGCCGAAAGGAAACTAACTAGTTTAATTTATGAATGTAACTAAACCATATAGACCTTCGTAGATTTATCTCTAGAATAAAACCCACACCAATATTATGCTCTAAAGAACATTAATGTTACATTCAAATCTTCATTGGTAAAATATTATTGTGAAACTTTGGACATACATAATGTACAAACAAAGTAACTTTCGATATCTACTATTTTGTCTGTAGATTGAAATGGTATTATGTAGCTACATTTTCATTAGCTTGCTGATTGATGCTTCGCATTATTGTCTTAATTTGTTGAATTTAATTAATTGTGTATGCTGTACAATAGCAGTAGCAAACTGTAAACCTACTACATATTTTATGTAGACTAATGTATACTAATGTAAGGGCTTAGATATATTTTATATGTTTATCACATAATGTTACTTAGTCGTGCTGAAAAATTCAAATTAAAAAAATTGTAAAGTCTGTATGAATTTGCAGTGTCAACATCATTATTGTAGTTCTCATTTTATGGTATACAATTGTCTTGGTTTTGTACTTTTTATATTGCCTTTACTACACTTGACACTGCAATGTAAATACCAACTCTACATTTCCCATTAAACTGCATGATAATATGATGAACTAAGGTCCATTATCTCCATTATACACCCGGGGTAATTATTCACTTTTATGCTTCAATACTTACATTATTTTGTCTACTCGTGTAAAAAATTGCTAATCAGTATGTAGTAGGTATGAATATATTCAAACATAATTAAGGATATGTAGGTACTTAATAACATTACCGGTCTGGAAACGAGTAATTTAAAGAATCCTGTCAAATTCTGGTTTCGGGTACACAAAAAGTGGGTAGGTACAGTAGGCTGTTGGCAAATGTTGAGTAGGCACTAGGCAGTATGCATATAATTTTACTAAAACAACTGTAACAATCGTTTTTTGCAAATTTAGAGCACGCAAAAAATTTTTCTCTTGAACTTGAAGCAAAAATAGGAAGTGTAGATTTTAGGAGTTCTTTTATTCTACACTGCACACCCAAAGCTCGAAGAGTCAGTCGTCAGCTATGCATGCGAATACAAAGTGAAATTAAATCTTCATGATATGAGAAGTCTCTTGAGAAAAATGGCTGTTTTAAGTCAATTCTCATTACTCGCACGATGTAAAAGAGAAATGATGGTGCTTTTACTTTATAGACAAAGTTGTGTATACTAATATATACTCAACTGTGAGTGGGATAGAAACAACTAAAGTTTTTGGCATTTTAGATACAATGACGGAACGGGCAGCTACTAGTAGTAAACACGGTGACTATTAAGTTTTATATTCAGGCCTTTATCACACACAGCATCATATCCAATAACGCATACTCCCACGTCTAGTATTAACAAGCAACTGTAGAAGTTCGTCAATATAAAGTTTGTCTGAATGTTCTGACTACATAAATAACATATACATGTTATCAAGTTACAAAGAGTTAGAGGCAAAGTAAATGATTTTGACAAGTTGCGTATAGTTTGTGTATTAGTCACTCGTGTGCATCTTGAATCTTTTGTGTTTGTTGCTTTGAGTTATTTTATTAACACTAAATTCGTTGTTTACATTAGACATATAAGTGTATATTCATACTTTTACTTTCACTCACTATCAACTAAACTCCCTCTACTTTCCCTTCATACAGAGTTGTGAGCTGAATTTATTTATCGTCTTTATTGCGTGAGGAAATCTGGGGAATCATGTGAAAATACATTACAGTGATGCAACTTGTATCTTTATAAGTATGCCTATCTAACTATCTATAGGTAAATTTATTTTAGTATGAACATTTCTGCGAAAAAACTCAAGTGTAAAGAATCCATCATCCACAAATAAACAATAAAATTATTCTAACTGCGTACTTTTGGATCTGTGCAAATCTCGCATTTCGTGTACATACATGAACACGGAAAATTTATGTTTACGCTGCTTTCCAGAAGTTTAGGAGGCTGATTTAGTAGTTATGTTTTATAAGTATTAGTAGTAGAAGTTATAAACCTAGTAGTAACTATATAGTAGACGTGAGTAGGGAATTCATACCCACTGAAATAAAGGATCCAAAAACGGAAAACATTTTTGAAATCTGCAATAGCAGATACAGAAAATATTCTACAATGCCTGGGAATTAGCATCAAAACGTTTATAAAATCTACTACTTAATTACCCTGATGTTGGTGAACCTTTAAAATCGATTCATTCAGTTCCGACGTATAAATATCCTTTGCCAAATTGGTCCAGCAATTCTCAAGAGTGAGAGGCACAATCATATTATCACCGATCCACTGAGTCCGTTTGTATGAACAACGAACCATCAAATGAGGGTAAGAAGAAGAATCAATCAAGCTCCCCTCAAAATTCCTTTTGCAGAAGGAAATTATATTTTATTCTTACTATTTTGATCCCATCAGTGTGCTATAAATCTCATCGTATGTGTCCAACGAAATAAATGGTATTTGAATCAATTGCTAGATTAAAAATATGAAACTTTCTTGACAAAAATTATAGTTTAAATACTTGGTAGGTATGTTTTGTCTCTTGCATAAAATTTAGTTGTTTGAAAAAAGGCTACGGTAGGGCGGGATTTGAATTTTCATGTGGGTATAGCTAGAGTGAAGTAAATATTCGAAATTTACCCTAGGTATAGCCACAGAACATTTACTTCAAGTGAGAGAAAGAGAGTCAAGAGAGAGACATTCATATTATGCAACTATGTTCCTTCGTTCACACACAAATTCAAGTGCCATACTGCGGTCTCTGCGTAACCCCCTTTCGGCATTTTTCAAGGGCGGATTTGGGGTTTTTGTATACCTCCTTGGACAAAGTTATTGACAATTTTGCCTCCCTGCTCTTCCTGATTCTAAAAATGCTTTCCGTTTTCAGATCCGTCATTTCCATGAATTCCCTAAGTAGACAAAAAAGTATTTTGTATTCAGGAAACTATAAATATACATTGAGCCTATACAATACATATAATATTGACACAAGGAAGATTTGGCTGAATCCTGTAAGGAATGTATTGATATTTGGGAGTGTATTGCACTCTGACTCAAGTATGGAAAAAGATTCATTTTGTTCGACGCAGTTGTGCACTTGAGCTTTTCTTGTGAGATGCTACTAGACTCACTCTACTAACTTGATTTAATTTTGGCTAACAGAGTGTGGGCTGTAAGTAAAGTCTACCTATCACCAAGTAGGTAGTTAATATGAATATCATAACACATTGTGAAGCTACTTCTGATAAAAGCGTCTAAGGAACCACAACGGAAAGAAACAGAATATTGAGGGCACTAGATATTTGCGTAGTGCGTTTTGTAAAATTTCTTATGTTGGGTTGCGGTTTGTGGATGTGTTGAGATATTTTGTACTACACTATTTCTTCTTTACACTTGTAACGTGGTCCGATATGCAAAACTGCAAATTCTTTATCGCTATAACACTCTGTGGACTCTTATTCTCATTTTATATTTATTATTACTCACGTATTGCTATATGATCAAGGAAACCGCTTTTCTTCATGCGAAATGTCATTTTCAACGCTTGGTTTACTTCAATTCTAAAACGACTCTGTCATCCATGTCAGCGAAGTCGAGTCTTCCATTGTACAGTCTAAAATCTAGAGACAGGCAGTTAGACTTCCTTTAAAGAATCTCCAGTCGCATGTCTTTTCGCCACTACCATTCCATGTTGCTACTAAAGTTTGGTCTTCGTGATATTGTGCAGGATGCTGTTTGTAGACGTGTAGCGCAGTAGCCAAGAAGCTTTTGTAACTATGTGTATAGTGTATACCTATAAAGTTGACTCGCTCTAAATGTGGCAAGGATGTTTGCCTTCGCATGTATGACTGTACTAGGTTTGTCATGTCTCTTTATTTCCGTGGAAAACAGTATATAGAAATATATAGTACCTAGTAGACAGTACAAGATTTTAATATTAGATTTATGTAGGTACTTAGACAACAATAGTTAGTACTTATAAAGTGTAACACAACTGCTATACTGTAATACACTCAGTGCTCAGTTAACAGCACGTGTATAAGTATGTAGGAAAGATAGTGGTATAATTTATAATAAATGCAAACTACACTTGTGTCCTTAGAAATGTGTTTTGGCATGGTGAAGAATGCACACGTAAAGTATTTTCTCGGGTGTAAATGTAGTTACTGAATCATTGTCACAGTGGCAAGCTAAAATAAAGTTCCAAGTTCCGGAGCACGATAAGTACTTTTACCATTCATTCCTTACAGCACGTAGTCTACAAACACAATGGCTTATTAAATACTTTTAGTTACGGCCATGGCCATGTTTTACGCAATACGTTACGCTTACACTAGACACTGTCATTTACTATATCATATAGCCTGTAACACTATTAATGGCAAAATAAAGCACATTCGCCATCTGCAAAGTCGGTGGTTTCTGGTATTAAGTGTGTGTACAAATTATCTTTGTGTAGCAGTGCTACAGCTACATAGGTCACTGCCATTAACGTTACCAACGTTGTTACAAACAAGATTGAAGGATTTTGATGGCATATTGTTGTTACTATTGCGGTGTGTGCATACCGTAAGTTTTCGGTGAAAATGGTGTAATCAGTAATGCTATGGCTATAACAACGTACCTCTACACTACATTGATGGAGTATATAATACACATCTGCTCTTTCATATATAAAAACTGAAAATAACTGAACAAGTATTTCAAAGTAAAGTGCAGTGTGTTGTATCCCAGTAATGCAGTGTATTGTTATATCCCAGTAATGCAGTGTATTGTTATATCCCAGTAATGCAATGTATTGTTGTATCCCAGTAATGCAGTGTGTTGTTGTATTCCAGTAATGGAAGGGTTCACATGTTTACTACCATTGTATTAACGCAGAAAGTTTGTTTATTTTATTTTAGCCTCAATAAGTGGTATGGTCAGTTATACAACAACTACGGCCTTCCAGTAGGGCATCACGGATTTAAGTAATCGTTTTTCTTGCTTTGTTCCTGGGAAATAATATTATTACCACCTACCCACATGTGATAAAGTGATGGAATAAAAAATAACTCTATTGTAGGGTTCGTGTGAAAACCGAGACAGGTATACATGAAAGTTCACTAAAACCACAAAGAAAATAATAGAGAAAGTTCGGATTGAAAATCCATGCAATCTCAGTTTAAAACAGGATTTTTTCCTTTGTGGGATTCTGTCTGATGGCCCCTTGTGTTAGATAAGTAAATGGTCTTTCCACAAGTGAGAATGGGTGGTGTGTGTTGTCTGGTGTACACCACCTGCCATTGTTGCTAAGTACAGATCCATCATTGTCCTTCTCCAGTGGCGGTGTGTTAATAGAAAGGCAAAGTGTGAATGAAAGAAAATCGATAAGTAATAAACTACCATTTCCCACAGAGCCAATAAAGCAAACCAAAGACTTGAAATTCGTTCGTGAGCATACGTAGTTACGAGTAAAACTCATTCATCTCTACTAGGGTGAATTGCATTATGCGGTGACAATGAATCTTCATGTTGTTAATCAGAACAATAAACCACACGTTGTAGTAATACGTTACAGTTCATGCGGTTCTTCTCCACACGTGCCAAATGGAAACATCCATGTATATGTATGCAGGGCAAATCAAATTTTATCTGCAAAATCAAATAACTACTGCCTATACAATACACGTCTTTGTTTCAAAGTCTATCGACCGACCTACAGCTGCCTTTTACTCATTTTGCTCATTCGTACTAGGTAGTCGTAGCAGATACTAGATACTTTTCAAAATTAACAGTGCCTACCTACTACCTTTAGGATTGCGGTTTGGGAAACTAGTGGATCCACTTTAAACGCTTCTAGTGTACGAAGAAATAATTAACACACGAGTTCTAATGTTTATCTTCTTTAGTTTGCGTGTTGAATGATGATTTCATTGCACAAGTGTATTCTGGGCCCTAAGAGAGTACTGTATAAATTTCTAAGGTCGTGTTTCTCCATTGATAACATTTGATATTAGAATTTCCATAGCTAGAGATACAGAGAGAGAACATTCGTAGGAAAGTTATTTACACAACCTTTTAGCTCACTTCATAACGTTCATAAGTCATTCCGCACTGATTTGTTGGAGTTATATTTGATTTACAAACTAAAGCTCTCTGCCTTTTACACATTCGCCACATCAAACAGCCTTTTGTACTACGACCTTCATTTAGGTAAATGACATGAGAGGTACCTAGATGTATTATTTGAACAGGGTGCCGGTGCCTAAAGGATTTCAAATATTATATGTACCTATATACTTCTATTCCCAAACCTCAGATGTATTCCAGTTGCTAAATAGACCTAAACCAAATTAAAGTGCCGATTCAAAGAAAACCATTCAAATCTTACCTTACATATTGTTGATGGTACTACCAAGAAAATCACGCATTTTTAGAGGTTTTACACATGTTGACCATCTGTTTGAAGTCGTGGTAAAATACTCTGTATGTATCTGTAGTCTGAATAATTTCTACACAGTTGCTTTTGATCTCATCGTTGATTTGTGGGGATCGAGGATGTATGCACAGTTTACAAACCTTTGGGAATATGCTTGGCGAGTAACTCGGGCCTGTTGTAAGTGTGTAGTTTAATACATAACTCTCATTAAATTACTAGAAACCAAGATAAGAGCAGTCTGGACATAAAAGAATGATCTTCACATGCATTTTATTTCCTGCAATTTACTTTTCATACGGAAAACTATGAGATATATGATATGATCTTACAGCAAACAAAAGGACACCCAAATGAAGAAATCTAACTTCCGAAAATGTTACTTTGTGGAAGTATTCTAAGATACTATTCTCAAAAATGAGCGAATGTGATATCATTATCGTGTTGTAAGATAATAATAATATAGTGGGCGTATCCACTATCGTTATCATTACCTGCCTAACTAACTATACTATAAATCTGCTAGGCATGGTGATTGTTCTTGTGACACAGAAAGAGTTTTTACATGAGAATGCAAGATGAATAATAATAAAATATTTGATCTGTAGATACAATTTCTCATAGACTTGTGTTTACAGTCTTATACAGTATAATTTAAATTGAATGCAAATGTTTAAATTATAACATTACATTCAGTCCTGCATAAAGACATCTATAGAGTAAAAGTAAAGGTACGCGATATGGGCTGAATTTTCTTTCAAGTATCATTACATCTACAGAGCACGTATGTAGGAAGTAAAGGTTGGAAAAGAAATGTTTTTAATCTCCAAGAGAGTCATTATGCGAACATCCGAAATGGAGGAGAAGATTCCTTAGAAACGATAGTACTTAATGAGAACTGTTTGTAGTTTGAGACGACCTAGGGACGTGGGTAGGGAGTAGGTACTTGCTATGCCTACTTTTGAATGCTCATGACGTGCGTTTGTCGAGTTGGCATTAGTATGATACTCACAGTAAGTTAGATGTGTTGAGGACTTTGATGTAAAGGCCATGACATCAGAAATCATCCTTGGTTGCTTATCTTCAAAGTCCTCTTTTAATGAACTCCGGTAGACAGAACAGAGATGTTTGGCAACTTCTCTGCACTGCTAGTTCTAGTCAAGTCAAAGTCAAAGAAACAAGCAGTCTGGGCATTAAGAAATTCCAAAAGGAGAAACTTCTTTTCTTTTGCTCTGTAGTAGAAACAAAATTGTCCATTAAAAACTTGGACACGTCTGACCTGTTTACGCCCTTGTCCACTTTTTCACAAACTCTTCCTGGCACCTGCCATTTCTAGTCAATGGGACGATACGGAGTTCTACTAGTTACTGGGACGATTGAAATTGGCAGTTGACCACGTACAATAAATAAAGGATAAGGATGACATTATCGTAACTGTCTTAATTTGACCAATTATCTTGTATTAAATACTAGATGAAGAATGACATAATATACCTACCTCTAGGTAGGAACTTCATTTTCATGTATTATGCCAATATTATTCTCAAATTCATTCTAAAAAGCGATCTCAAATGTATTGGCTCAACTATACAGCAATATACCTTCCTACAGCAATACTATTACTGATAATAAGCAGCAGTCTGACTTTTCTGTTGGTTTCCGTGCGGTCTCGCTGTTTTCAGGAAGATAATGGCCTTAGTAGGTACTGCAAATACTATATGGGTTTTTCCGAGAATACAAGTGTGCCATTAGGTACCTATTTTCTTTGTGCGTTATATATACCACAAGACAAACACAAGTGTACTATTTATTATATGCTTTGTGCATTATATTATATAAGCGTAGTACCTTTATAGTTATGTCTTTTCCATTCATTTGTTTGCTTTCTTTGATGCTTCAGATAATACACGTGCGTGTATTATCCGAAGGATCAAGAAACTGTATGTTCAATATTTGATCCAATTTTGTGGCCCAAGTTGGGATCTTCTACAAGATACGATTTCTTTTGATAGTGTAATGTGATTTCTCATGTTCTCCGGTTTATGTAATATGTTGAATGGTCACGTTTGTATTAGTATTGGATTTAGGTAATGCTCATTTTTTGGGAAAGTTGTGT
The DNA here is from genome assembly GCA_034694085.1 of Pogonognathellus longicornis. Taxonomy (NCBI): domain Eukaryota; kingdom Metazoa; phylum Arthropoda; class Collembola; order Entomobryomorpha; family Tomoceridae; genus Pogonognathellus; species Pogonognathellus longicornis. The sequence goes on along the minus strand of JAQFYB010005609.1, from coordinate 1,690 downwards.
AGCAAATAGTAAGTTTAGCATTTTGCTTTCACATTCACATGTTTGTATTATTGTATAATGTAAAGGGTAAAGCAATACAGGTAGGCAATGTTAGTATGTATAACGACGCACTTGTAACGGCCATTTGGCTATGATGTTTCATATAAGTTTTTGGAGCAAAGAAAGATGGAAGACATAAGACGAGCAAAGTAGAAAAGGGCTATGTTTAGCTTTAAGTCTGGTTCGTGTGTGTGTTGTTATAGTAGAGTGTTGACTGGTGGTGTGCTGGTGTTGGTTTCGGATTAGTTGTTGGGGAAGTTATCAAGACCCTTGCAGTAGGCTTTACGACAATAGGCCATACATCATCTTGAAATCCAATTTCAGCCAAAGACATTCGTTCTTCAATTTTCATGTCTCGCTTTCTTGAGGGAAGTGGTAGCATGTTCTTAGTAGTGACATCAAATACTATAGCTCTGCTTTTCCCTCACAAAACAGTCATCCCAAGAAGTAGAAGAAGCACTCGGACTAGTTGATATTCCATGTGGATCACCATAACAAAAAGCTATTCTTTTATGGATTTTTTGTGTTTACAAGTGCAGCTCTTACGGCAGATATACTTGATGCATAATGTACATTACAGATACTTGCTATTGCTATAAAATACACTACCAATGCCTTCTTCATAATCCTATGTTCCCAACTCTCCACTGACATAATGTATTGATTTTTTGCTTTAATGGCAATACGCTTTCGTCATACAAACAAAAGGTATTCCAGGTAATACTACGTGACTTACGCATTGGCAAGATAATAATTACTATAGAGCTAAATGTGGGTAGTTTTTGGTATTATATTCGTGTGTTCCACATGAACAATGTAAGTAGTATTACAACAGTATAGAAATACCACTAAATCTTCTTTGTTTAAACAGGGCTTATTTAGTCTCTAAGGTTTAATACTACTGCTATAAGTAGTTTATTGTTTATTGTAATATTATATCTAAAATCAGTTGTACACAAATAAGTGGATGAAGGAACCAATTGGGGAATATATACAAGAACGTACAAGACTAATGCGAAATTTGAGCTTTTTATGTTGTTTAGGTAGTTACTAGCTATTATAACTATTAATTGCATAGGCTAGAGCTAGATCCTTGAGATGATTTATTTCGTCTGCCAATAATCCCTGCGTGGGTTCAATGGGTAAAAGGTTATAATATTATAACAGATATTAGGAATATAAGCTGAACGAATATACCTAGATGCACAATTTTTCTAGTGTGCATCAAGATTACTATAGGTTGATTGATTGTACCAGAGCTAGAGCTCCTTATTGTACTATAACGTACCTAGGAGAATTGTATAGTATTTATTTTTTTACTTCCACTCAAATGATTATTCATCTTTTTGATTCTATTACTACGTCTTTTTATAAACCCTTTGATCAAAGGCGACTGAAGGGAGATCCATCGTACTTTTTTAGGCTAACTTATTCTTTGAATGTGTGCCTTAATTGAGGTAAAATTAAGTGCGTGTTTATTTATTTATATACTAGTTTTAGTTTCAATTTTAGATGCATCGTATTACGTATATAAATGGTCGCTGCAAAGCCCAGGACGCACGAGTAGTTAAACAAATGCAAATGACGAAACAGTTCGGAGAATACATCACCAGCTCAGGCTACCAGTGAAACTGAAAACAACAGATCTTGG
>JAQFYB010005608.1:0-13700 GCA_034694085.1 Pogonognathellus longicornis | reverse complement strand
CTTTTTTCATTTACAAGGCTATTCATTTATTTTAAAGGCTATTTCATTTAATCTAAAGGCTCATTATAATTAAGTCAACTATTAATACGTGTTTAATTTGTGGCAGATTATGATAAAGTAAAGATAAAACTACATGGCATTATTCTTTTTTAGATTATTCATGGAATATAAGGGTTTTGTACTATTGTGTCCCCTCCCCAAAATCTCAACACGTAATATTTACACGGCCCAAAGATTTTTTCAATTCAATGAAATCATGAGTGGGTAAGTTAGGAATTGTTCGACTACACTTTTCTTTCTTGCCCGTCATCCACCCGTATGTAGACGTATGGTATGTTTTTGAGTGCATGTGAATCAGAGACGTCAAAACAGAAACCGAACCAAAACCGAAACTGATCTACTGATTCGGTTTGGTTTCGGTTCCAAAAATTAGGGCTGATTCGTCGAAAAACCCTTTTCATAGCTATTGAAACTGGCTCTCTATTACCATCGATGCCTTGTTTTTGTAAAACTTCTTCACCACAATGTAGTATTGGCGTAAATATTCAATTACTATTGCGTAAACTTTATTAATAAGGAAAAAGGGAGCTAAAATTACAAATTTTATATGGTTTCTTTTTCGGTTTGGTTTCGGTATCCATGTTTTCGGTTTCGGTTCGGTTTCAACTTTTTTGGTTTCGGTTTTGTTCCAAAATACAGAGGATATCGCCGTCTCTAATGTGAATGTATGTAGAATTTGTAGAATGTAGAAGGAGCAGCTCGGCTCCTTCTTCTTTCGGCCCTACTCACATTCAGTCTGCCGTGAGCTGTCAGTCTGTTCTGTTTGCAAACCACAGAATTCAGTTGTGTGGAATTCTACTCAATATCAGATCTCTTTTTTCGAAACTAGCAAATTAGGAACCAGGAAATCTAATGTAGCAACTTTAGTCAATATTTAGAATTTTAGTAGTCACTTTTTCTTTAGAACCTATACATGATTCCTTGTTAACAATTGCCCGAGATAAATACTTTTATAGTTGTGAAATATTCCGTTAAATATTGTTTGACTAATTCGTTTGTCATCTGTGTCAACAAGGTAGGGCCTGACCTGGCAATATTCAAAGACATTATTACAAATTTCACACAGAAAACTCGCAACAATTTCAACTCATGTCGATTGAGAACATCAATAACTCCGACGGGCATCGAAGGTGAGGTAAACGGTAAGTGTTTAATGTTATATGTTATTTGTCATTTATTTTAGGGTGCGAGTTTAACATTATCGAAATTTTATCTATGATCGGCATCTTCAATAATTTGCAATGGAAATAATAAACACAATGGTTGCAGTTTTCCAACCAATTATAGTAAAACAAACTTAATAACAAATTCCTTAGATAGATTTTTATACCAGCGTTATGTCTTGTTGTTAACAATTTTACTATAAAGTGTATAAAGAGTCAAAAGTTAGCCATTAGCGCATTTCGTTGTTTATAAATGAGTGTCACTTGGAACCTATGACCTAATGCAATGAGTTTATCGCAGATAAACCTATTCGTGTTATTTTAGATGAATGGACTAATTCCTAGCAACTAAATGGAGTTTATAAAGATGAAAGACATTGAGGGGGGGGGGGGCAAAATTGTCTCTAATCAATAAAAATTGCAAGGGCTGACCCCAATTTTATTGCACAGTACTTTCCTATTTACCAGTATAATACATTTGGTTATAATTGATTTAAATTGGAACCGAACGACTTAATGTCAGTTGAATCAGTGTTGACTATTTAAATGTTTAACAATAGTAACGTATAGTTATGATTCATATTTTATAATAGTAATGATGTTATCATTTCTCTTTGTGACAGATTTATAGTCATCATTAAGCACCGATTAATTGAGGAGATATGGCAGAGTCATCACCATTGGGTGGGCAAAAGAAGATTACGGGGCCAATGATGGCTTCAAATGTCGATTTTGTTCCTCCACCATCCCCAGTCAGTTCTAGTTACTCTGAATTAAGAGTGGCTATGAATCCTCCACCGTGGAATCAGGATCGCAGTGGATACCAGCAATATATCTATCCTTCGTCATATTCTCAGGTTGTTAAGGACGTAAATGGTTTTAATGGTTCCATTTGATCTAATATAATTATTATAATTCCTTTTATGTACAATTTTCAGACGAGTTCTTCGTCAGTAGTTGAAAGCATTTACGAACCAATTGCATCAAGGGCCGATTCCCAACTATCAAATAGTTCAAGCATGAAACATTCATCAACCTCTTTGGATAGAAAAAAATTAGAGGATTCCAAAATCATCATTCCAGTCTCGAAAGAGGCAGAAATAGACGAACTTACTGATCTTCTTATGAATTCCTTGAGAAACAACGAAGTTTTCTTCGGTAATGTGATAGTAAATTGATGCATAGTTTTTCCCATGCAGGTTTAAAAATGCATTTGTGTATAATCTTTGAGAATAATATAATATTGTTTCCTTTTAGGTATTTGCAGTCGATGTGGCGAGCAAGTAGTTGGGGAGGGTACTGGTTGTACTGCAATGAACCAAGTTTTCCATATCTCATGCTTTACATGCCGAGTTTGTGATTGCTCCTTACAGGGCCGATCTTTTTTCTACCATGTAGATGGAAAGCCGTATTGTGAACATGATTACATGGTATAATTGACGAGACAAACTACTATTCATTATTATAATGCAAAACTCATTTTTTAGTGTTTGATATTGAATTACTTATGCACATTTATAATTGCAGACACGGCTAGAGAAGTGTTGTGTGTGTACGGAACCAGTCGTAGATCGAATTTTAAGAGCTAACGGCAAACCATACCATCCAAAATGTTTTACTTGTGTTGTCTGTTCCAAAAGTCTTGAGGGAATACAGTTTACAATCGATGCTGCCAACCAAATTTACTGCATTGAAGACTTTCATAGGTAATAAAATAATTTAGTCAATTGATTTCCAGATTATTAATCTAATCTACTGAAAGAAATATGTATTGAAAGGCTGCATTAAATAACGTTTTGTTGCTTTATGCATTTTATTGGATTGTTTGTCGTCTGAAGTTAAAGTAGATTTTAATTGATTTTCTACAGGAAGTTTGCTCCAAGGTGTAGCGTTTGTGAACTGCCTATCATGCCAGAACATGGAAAGGAGGAAACAGTTCGAGTCGTGGCTTTGGATAGAAGTTTCCACATAAATTGCTACAAGTGTGAAGTAAGTATAATTCATTGTGTTGCTTGTTTTATTTAAGAGCAATAAAATTGGGAATTTTTACGCGTGATTATTACATGCCTGTTTCCAAAGTCTTGAAATGGATGGAGACTTTGATGACTCAGTAGATTTAATTCAGAACACTTTTTTACTGAATCGGGAATACCCATCAATCACAATGAATTGTTGTTCACGATTTGTTTGTATTTTCAGGATTGTGGTCTACTTCTGCGCTCAGAAGCAGAGGGAAGGGGGTGTTACCCATTGGATGGACATGTTCTTTGCAAAAGCTGCAACGCGAAACGAGTCCGTGAAATGAAAATATAAAAACGACACGAAGAAACTTCCTGTTCGCCAACTCATGGAAGTACACATAGTGGACAATTCATGCACAGAGATTTCGTTCATGCCAATTGTAAAAAAGTGAACAGATTCCCTGAATTCGTTTATGTACTACTACATCTTAGCTTCTATCCATATTAGAAATCGAATGGGAAAGTGAACATAATATAAACTACTTAGCATTTTATAGTGATCCCTTATTGTAACTCATTAGTCAGACATATGGGAGTAGATATTCCAAGATCACAAAAGCGTAATTTAATTATAGCATTTGAACCGTATCTAATGTTTGAAAAGGGTTTCTATCATAATTATGTTAATACAGATTACCCTAATGCAAATAGCTGCAGTTTAGTCACTGCAAGTTATCACATTGCAATAATAATGTTTAGAGATATTCTTAGTCCGAAGGTTATACTTATACTTAGCTTTACGAAATGCAATAATATAAGCGTATCATAATTCGGTTTCCTGTTGAAATAACGTTATTTCTGTTTGTATATAATTATTTTGAGTCAATGTAACGGTTCTTTAGTTATAGGTAAAGTCTATTAATTAACACTTTCGTTGTTCTAATGCAACTCAACAGTAATGTGGGTAAAATATTTAAACATCGACCATTAAACGTTTAATTGGGGCAAAGAGTACTTATTAGCGAATAAGAAAAACAGCTTAATTAATAATCTTCCTAAGGGGATTCAAATTTCACTTCAAACCGCACTGTATGCTTAAGGTTGTACAATAATAATGAAATGATGACCACAATAACTCGTAATAGTTATAAATATTTAAGACATTGAATTTCCATATGAATAATTAATGATACGAAAGCAAAACCTTTGTAATTAATTTTACGAATGACATCCTTAGTAATTAGTATCAGATTTGAATCGATGGGGATACAACTGGACTGATGGCTCTGTGTTATTTATGTATATTAACAGTGAACACAATATCATTTTATTTAATTATTGTACCAGTCGTAATAAATATTAATAGCTACATCTATTTCAATTTTTGAACGTACCAATTTAATGTAATTTAATAAGTTAATCACGAGTATCACAAGCGAGTTTTCCAACTAACACAATATATTTGGCTACACGTTAGTGGCATGGTGGCAGTATTTAATAGAACAGACGATCAGATGCTGAGGTAGATGAAGGCTGCTTTCTCGGGCAAGGAACTGTGAGGAACTGGTAATTAGATCTAATCCACTTATTCGCTATCCACTTCTCCCCGTACAATACCTGTGCACAAATGTAGCATCGTTAGAGTGTCAATCATAGTTAATTAAAAGAACAAGTTTTTATCGATTAAAATGCTATAGCAAATCGAGAGCTGAATGAATTAGGCTAAATAAAAGCGTATTGAATTTTAATATTTTTATCAAATACTCACTGGACAAGCTCCATGTCTTGTAAGTGGATCTCCAGTACCATCTGAGTGAAGATTCCACCAAAACACAGCAGCTCCTTTTATTGGCTTTACTCTAACTCCGATTAAAGGAAATACAGTCGATCCTCCAGCATGAACATTTTGAAGCTACAGAAATTGTTGTGCCATTAATTTAATTAGCATCAACTATTAAAGAGTAATAAAATAAATCAAGCTTAAATACATACATAAATCATAAAAGTTGCTATTCTGTTTCCTCTTCTTTGTTCCATGGGGTTGTAAAGATGATCTTTTCCTGTAATATAGTCAGTATGAGGAGTGTAACGTCCAGCCATTCCATAATTTGCTACTTGAAACAGTTCAGATGCTTCAATTTCAGGAAATGTGATTAAACCGGTGGCTTCTGTAATACGACTATTTATTTCCCCCACATATGCCCCATCCTCCATTGTCATCCATGCCCTAAAACAAACCATGTTTTAGTCATTTTTATCAAAAATAGTACATAATTTTTTATTAAATGTATTTCTTACTGTTTGCTAGTTCTTATGTCTGTAGCAACATAATTTCCATTTTTTCCCTGATGCAAACTTCTTTTCAACCTTGAACTGGCAGTGTTTTTGAAAAATTCCATTTCCTTTTCACCCATGAAGTCATGGAAAAGTGTTATATAAGGCTTGATCGATTTTTCTTCAACTTTAAAGGGACCTATCATGGATTTTGTGTTTTGTCTAGTTAAATATTTGCAACGGAGTGCTGCGTCCAATTTAGCGTCCTAAAGAAAATAATTAAAGAATTTGATGTTTCCGACCGATGAGAGATGAATTCAAAAGATGAATTTGAATTTTTTGTTAAAAAAGGAGAATAAAGTAAATAATAATAATTATTCAGCATACACGCAAGTCTTCTTCACGGCAAAGGTGCTTGAAGTTGTCATTTTCTTCGGTCGTTGTGATAAATTCATAAATTTTTGGTCTGTAAGGCTGTAAAGCTTGGTATTTCTTTTTTGCAGCCAATTTTGAATTCAGTGGTGTAGGAAATGTTTGCCACGTTTCTCCGACCGGCCCCCGTTTTTCCAAAATTTCGTCATGCTATAAATGCAGAGAAAACTTCTTTCATTGACACGCCCACGTCATGTGCCGACATAGAGTCACAGATTCAATGAATGCATGTGTCATGGGAGAGAATAATTGATATTATTGCATTTATAGGGAAAGAAAAAGAAACAAGGACGTAACGAACCACACGACGTGTAGTCTCTAGGAAAGGAAGTATTTCTTCTCTCCCTGCTGTCATAATTCCCAGTTTCTGTTCTTCCTCGGATTGCATGAGTGATGTTTCCAGCCATCCTATTGCTCTGTCATAAAGTCCTTTATTGAATGCAGCTTTTCCAAGGAATAAACAATCACGAGCTGAGTAAAAAATTATATGCAATTAATTACATTTGTAGGGGTCTATTTGATAGCGGTTTAAAATTGCAGAAGAATTAGTATTATAAAGAAAAAAAGTAGCACACATTTATCCCGCAGTTATAATATAAATATAAGTAACCTCGACTCAGTTTCATGCGGCCAAATGCTGGGTACTACTGATATTTCCATAAAATCTCAATTTTTTCTCTACATATAAAGATACACCTTAAAACTGAATTTAGCGAAACTCTATCCCAGTTGGATTAAAGCTATCAATTAACATCGTGCAAGTTGAATCATTATTATGACAGGCAGGCGGTGCATGTAGGAAAACTTGAGAAGCAATCCTATACAATCCTATAATGTGTATACCGGTAGTATCGTGCTAATAATGCATGAATTCACATTATGCAAACTTCAGCAATGCAAAGCAGAGAATTACCGATTACCGAACTATGTATGAATTTCGATTAAGTTCATATACATTTAACCGCATTGACTGACCAAATCAAACAAGAAAATCTTATAATTATTTGTAGGTACGTAAAATTGAATAATAGCCATTTGTGCCTTTCTACTTGTAGATACAAGTTTTACATTGTGTGTTTGAATGTATAAGATTTAAACAGATACAAAGTCAAGTAAAGTGGAGTATATCCAATGGAGTGCATGATTGTACACTTACCGGTAAGTCTGTATGGGCTTTTTGGGATGCTTTTTTCCTCACTTATAGAGCCATAAGTAAAGTCATGAATGGAAAAGTTAAAAGTGTCTTGAAGAAGAACGAGTGCATTTGAGCCTCCAATGAAATCCTCGAATGTGGGCAGGAATTCGCTCTTTTTTATAACTTCTCCAAGAAGTGCTTGAAAAAGAATAAAGGAAATCGTGTGAATAAAATTAAAGTAACAATCCGTCATTTTGCGGAGGGCAGTAGGGCGAAATGAAGTTTAAACACATGGTAAATTAGAAAGAATTACAGACATAAAAATGGATTTGCAATGCATGACTGAGTAAAATGAGTATTAGCTATCAACATACATTTTTACGACTGTATTCGTGTTCATGACTTACTTTCAACTTTTGATTGGTTTTTTATAGCCTTTGCAACATCTTCCCAATCTACAACGGTTCTTTTAAGAATATGATAAGCGTTGAATGGATTTGTTACCATACTATCTGTTGGTCCTTCAGTGTGAATCATATTAAAGTCATCGATATACCTAAAATATTATTTACACAACATAATTAAATAAAATCTTGCATTGTCTCATTTCGTCATTACAAAATGATGTACTTTGCCATTAAAACATTGCTGCATGTACAGTATAATATTTCATTGAGCATTTTGTTAGTTGTGCTAAGGAAAATATTGACTCGAAATTATCTTGTGATATTTTGGAATAATGGTTTGACTTACTTTTGAATAACTTTCAAGTCTTTCTCAAGAAATCCTGCATATTCTTTGAGTTTATTAACAACTTCAGACTCATAACGATACAATTTCTTAAGCTCTGTCGTTGAGGAGAAAATCTCATTCTCACTACTGTGACCACACACAAGTAAAGCAAAGGGAAGTAGTGAAATAATTCCAACTAATATCATTTTGTCGCTAATTGCTGTTGGTCAATGTCACTGCTGAAGGAGAATGAATGGTAACTGATGAATAACGAAAAATCAGAAATCAGAGCTGAAACGGAGATTCAATCCGTCAACACTCACTACTGACTTTACACAAACTACACACTAAAGACTAAAATATTTGTAATCAAGACTCGCCTAGTCTCGTCCTCACATAGTCTCAAGTCTCATTCAATTAGAATATTAGGGTAGGAGCGTGTAAAGGTACACCTTTCAGTACAGACTTCACCTTTTCCTGATTGTGAGTCTCTGAATCTACCCTGCCCTAGTCTCTGTCTCTCTCAACAAGAATGAAACTACACTGCTGCATGTGCTAGTGTGTTTCAAGTTGTAGAAATGTGTACAATGTACAACAATGCAGAGAGAACTGTGTTAATAGTTGTGTGATGATGATGTTTGTTGATAGGACTGATACAATGTAAGATACACCTGCATGGTGCTGTAGCAAAAAGAAGTAGATTCTATTCTTTAGTCTACTATGTATATCGAGATTATCTGAGGATGATGTGATGATAGTATAATGGTGAGATGAGTCTGAGTCCAAGTCTCACTATTAGTCTCATGCAATCTCTACACATTTCATCCTTTTTCTTGACTCCTCATGCATGCAATTGCATTGTGTATAAAATGTAAGTAACAAACAAGTATTTAAGTAAATACATTTGTATACGATGTACCTACTATGTAAGATACCTACCTACTACCTATATTTTATACATTTTATACCGTGTTGCATTGCAACCGAGTTGTTGTATGTAGACTGCAAATTTCTCCAACACGTTAACATTATACATGTCGTCCTGACTTGATTGGTGTTCTGGTCCCTGTTGTTTGTGGCTAGGTTTACGTCTACCAGACTCCTGGCTCATCCTATTTTCTTTGACTCCTCTTTCTACCTAAAACATGCAAAATGCACTTATCTTCTTTGGTACTGTTACCTACTGTTAACTTAAATGTAGCCCAAACCCAACAAGTCAAGGGAAGTCAAAATGGAAATTAGCCATTCGAGTGTGTAATGCAAGTTTAGTGTAGCGTGCAGCTTCCACATTGCTCAATAATGTAAAATGGACAACTTCAATTACATTGCACGTATACGAATAATAGAGGAAATAAGTCTATAGACGACTTCAATTAGATAATTAACATGTGCAAGTATACCATGACCATGCATGTATTAGCTTTACAAATGTACATACCTACATAAATTATATCACCACAATCTTCAGATACGATCTTATCTGCTCAATTAATAAATAAGACTTATGTCTTAGTAATAAGTCTTAGTTGGCGACACGAGATAATTAAATCTTTAAGCCAATAGACTAGGAGCTACTGTATAGGTAGATAAGTAGTTGGACACATCTGATAATGTCTCATGTCTCATACCACCTTTTTATTTCTGATTCCGCTCCTACTCTTACTCCTAATGAACTAAAAAGACAGACATGTCAAACTGAGAATTTATTAGTTCTGCGACTGTATTTCTAAATTGCATACATTAGGTAGTCTGTTGCGTTGCAAGTCATTCGTATGCTTTTTCATGTGTCTCATGAATGATTTTTCATGGATGGTATAAAGGAAGAAATCAGTTAGATACATATCAACTATGTAGGGAGTATATATAGTGAAGCAGGAAACAACCTATTTTAACCCAGATAAAATAAATTCTCATCCCAACTTCACCAAATTGAACACTTAAACAAATAAATGAGACGTGGCCTAGCTTTTAAGCCTCGGATGCCTGTTTACTATATATATTCTAAAAGATCGTAGTGCATCAGAAGATTCTTACTTGTAATGCTTAATATTTACTGTAAATTCCTAAAGAACCAAATATAAATCGTGTATAATCTACAGTGTCTGCTGATGGTTGAGTACTAAATTAAATCAATTGATTTAAATCGATGTGTATTTAAATTAAGCTATTTTGGTTTATTAATGAAGAACTTAAAATAGTGTGAGTAATTACATGTACAATTACAAAAACAAATTTAACATGTTTTGACAAATTACAATCTACGTTAGTCGTTCACATTGATTTGATTTGCTCAATTCAATATTGTTACTAGTAATATGTATGTATAGAGTGCACAGTACACACAAGATACATGTGCACTATACTTTGTAATGAACAGCTCTAACATTTCTGATTTTCTTGTTTGATTTTGTTTCCATGATGGTTGGATTGGGAAAATTGTATAAATGCCAACAAATGGTTGCTAGAATGAATTTAGATGAACAATTATATCTGTGGATCTCACAAATATTATGGGAAATATTTTTTACAGAGAACTGGAGAACTAGAACTTGGCAGTGAACTATGTATGACTCGTGTGTTGAGACGAGAGAGCCTTTGGAGGTGTGGCGTGGGTGGAAGAATATTCTGATGATTATAATTCGAGCGACAAAGTGTCTCAGTGCGTCTCAGTGCACACAAACTGAAGACTAACTAATGTTCAGTTGACTGTAATTTGTTTTTTGGTGATGTAATGACGGTCTCTGACGGGATGAGTTTTAGGAGCGATGTTTAAGCCAGTCAGTCAAGAAGTTTAACCCACGTTTGTGCTCACCCCATCATCCATCCGTTGCTTACTTGCTTAAGACGACGTGACCGCAATGATAACTTGAAGATTTAGTATTTTGCCTCTGGTCATTCACCTACCGTTACATAACTTCCCCTTAGAGTTTGGTGGTGTGGTGGGAATGGTAATAGCCATAATGTTATTATTATGAAGAAGAACATGAACTTAGGCAAAAGGTGTGCATTGCACAGACACTACAGAGACCCGTAGACCCACAAATGTTGTAAGTTTTAAAACAAGGCTTGAATGCAGCATCAGCAGCGTCTACCTCATTGGACGTGTAACAGGTTAAACTTTGATGATGTGAAAAAGTACAAAATGGGTAGAGGATATAAAAATTATTAACTAGCATAATATAACCGTATGAACATCTTGAACCTAGTGAATAATAAAACAAATTTGCAAGCAAACCATCATACCAGGTTTCTCTCTACTGACTCTGCCAAATGTGAAACATAATAATATGCCATGCCTTTATCTTTGGTGTTACGTGCACGAATCGCAGTATCATGACTTAAGAAATTATAATTCTTTTATTTCCTACGGACTTGTAAATAATCAGGCCACAACCGCTAGCCTGTAAGTGTAAAACCAATACAATTATCTTTTTACATTAAACTATTTGTAGGTACGTGCATTGTGCATGTAACTGATTAAAGTGTGAAATTAATATGTAACAGCATGTGCAGAGTAGAACTCCTCTTTGTATACATGTATCAAATGCACAAATACATTTCTAAAATTATTCATAATTCAATCACCTGCATTTCTATAACTAAATCAAAAACTGCAATTAGATAGAAGTCCGGTTTTTATTCCCCTAAACAATGTTCTCATCGTCCTGAATCATTTTCATTTAATCCCCTATGCTTTTTATCAGCAATGACATTCATACGGAGTAAGACGGAAGAGAGTACACTCAATGTCAGTACACTGTGAAATAAAACAAGCATACCTAATAAATATTATAATACTAGTACCTATAGTTAGTAGTACGTGGGTATTGCATGGCAAATTGATAAAAGTAAAAGACCAAGCGTTTTACGCGAGCCAAAACTGTCAGGACAGTATTATTGTGATTTTCAATGAGGATAGATAGATAGGTATATATTACAATGTATTACATATTAATAGTAGATTGGCGTAAATAAAATCCAATGGGCCTTGGTTTTGTATGAAAATTTATGCAGTGAGTCTTGTCAGATATTATAGCTTTTATATCCACAATTTCCTCATTAATTAATAATTATTTAATTCATGTAGCATAAGTTGAAACTACACATAATTTATTAAGCATAAAACCATTGTTTTTCAACATTTCTTCCTAAATGCGGCGTTTAAAAAAAAACAAGTATTGCAAATTATACGACTGGATAAAATATTGATAGATTCTTGCACGTGGATCTCCATGTGCTTTTCAAGGGCATAAAAGACACACCTTTCAACCGTTGGTTTGGTAGATTCTACGATTCTAGTATACTGTTAAAAATCAGGATTTATTTAGCATTCATTCATATTCTTGCTATATTTTTGTCCCACACGCTACCGTGCTTGCTGCATATTGCAATTGCAGTCGGACTGTTGTGATGTGAGATTTCAGCACAGCAGCAGCTGGCAGGTAGGTAGGGTAGGGAGGATGCAAGGGACTCAACATTTTTTATTTTGCATAGGTAATAAAATCAGACACAAATACAGCTTGTTTATTTAGTTTACTCAACAATGATGAACAATGAACAATTCAGACACATTTAGGTTTAAAAAAGCTTGCTGACATCAAAAAACTGACACTTCATTTAGGAATGTGTTCAGGCACGTAGCCAGGGTTAAAAGTTGGGGGGTGTACGACAAGTTTCTATACAATGATCTATTTCTGGAGGGAAAGCGAAATCTAAATTTAGGGTACAAATAAGTCTATAATCGTAAAAAATGAAGTCAAATTCTGCCGAAGCCACAACAAAATGAATCAAGAAAATTTTGGCCGGGTTTTTGCATTTTTATGACGATAATAATCTATTCTGGGGGTGCAATTAAGTGCACCCCCTGGCTACGAGCCTGAACGTATATAATTTTAATTGATATAATAAACAACTGCTTGGTCCAGTTATGCTACCCAGGAAGCGTATTAATTTAACTCCATTCAATGCTAGGGAATAATTATAAAAAATAGTAAAGAATTCAATTAACCAAGGTGATAATTCCATACTCAATTACCCAACATGCAATAATGATCATTATATAACTTGAAAACTTGAATCATTACATATACCTAACTGAACACTAAACGCCACTCACTACACTACTTTAATTTATCAAGTGGCTGGTACTGTAACAAAATTTTTGGAACAAAAGTAAATAGGTAAGTACTGAAATGCCTGTTATCTTTTGTAAAATCCTACATTATAAATGAAGCTTGTTAAAGTCTGCAAATAAATTCATTCAATTGTGACAATATGCTCTACAATTTTATCTACACTGTGCTTATAGACTTATGTTTATCTGTCATGTCCAGAAATTATGTATTATTCTATTTTGAATTGTATACCTACTTAAGTCTTAATAATGACAGAAATTAATTGTTATCTCATATTCATATCTGCTTCACAATCATATAGCATCGGGATCCAGGTAAGCTTTTCCACAATCTACAACAAACTCAATCTCAGCAAACCACCAGCCACTATAACCATCAAAAGGCGCTTTGCTTTCGCATTTTAATCCACACATTTCCATTTTGGAAGGTCAAACACAAACATCATACATATTTTATTACACCTTTTATTCACATAACACCTTTTTATTTATTTAGATGTGGGTGTGCGAAACCGATATCTTTAATGGTTGTAAGCAAAATTATTATAATAATTCCTGAATTGGTATTATTTTAATTTTCACTTGAATTTTCTAGTTTTTTACTACAAACCAAAGGTTTTAACTGGATTTAAGTGCATAATTGTGTCCTCAAGGTAGGTGGTTAATAATATCATTACAATAAAAGACTAAGGATAATCATGCTATGGTCTCTGGCTTGCAGTGACGTAGGAGTGCATATTATACTGTACATCTCTATCTGTATCAAGGCCGTATCTAGGATTTCGTTTCGGTGGGGGCACCAAGGTCAA
>JAQFYB010005607.1:0-13702 GCA_034694085.1 Pogonognathellus longicornis | reverse complement strand
AATTGCAAAATTTTTAAATATGCTGTAACCCCATTCCCCCCATTCTTCGTGTTATCCTATGGACTTCAACATATATGTCATAGCCATTTTCCAAATTAGTATAGTGTACTCAATAGCATTTGAATATTTATGTTAATGCTGCATGATAAAGAAGTTTTGGAAAAAACGTCTCAGTTTGTACTCGAAAAAAATCTTTCTGTAGAAAATGTTTGTAAGGTGTCATAATAAATATATTTATATGCAGCACAGCGACAGTAAGTTATTGCAATTTGAAACTACCGAATCAGAGTTCTAAATTTAGGAACCGAATCAGTAAGCTTTAGGTGGTTGCGCGGTTAGTCCGACATTTGGGGGCAGAGGTACGAGTGATTTATCTCCCTGAGCCACTCATCGTTCCTCATGGACCGGACAGGCTGTTACGGCACTGAATTGGCTTAAAAAGCAGGAGATTATTTGTATTGTAAAGAAGCTCTGTCAGAAAGGACTCACGTTCACATGTCTATCTGTACAAAACGTGAAATGGTGTTATGATATGATATAATAATATGTAATTCGTTGTCAACAGACTAAGTAATTGCTAGATAGGGCAAATCATTCATTATCTATTACTGTTCGATCAATGATCATTGATAAGGCTGACATTGCCACGAAACGAGTTCGTCCTTACAAGCTCTGTCTTGATATCAGTCATTGTATGTTGCAGCTCACTAACAGTGTTAAAAATTTCCTACAAATTCTATACGAACTACGTTGATTCTTAAAAATCATCAATTATGAAGTTTGTTTCGTTTTTGTGTGTAACATTTTTTCTGTTTGACTGTGTTCATGGAGAATCCGTCAAAATAGCAATTCATCATTGGAATGACATTGGTTCTCAACTAGAACCATTTCTTGTAAGTAATTAATGTTAAACTCGAAAAGTAGGTGGCATACATATAATATAATATGATCAATAATCCTTATAGGTTATGGAATTTTGACAGTTAAATACTTGTATCTATGTATTTCTCGTATAATTATAACCCAACACAAATTTTACATAATCTCAAAGTGTTTTTAAAAACACACCGCTCAAAATATACCAGATAATTTTGCAATGACATGACATAGGTATTTATTTCTACAGCCAGTGGCGCTTTTAGGGGGGCTAAGCTCTGAGAGAGCTGAAGCCCCAAGCCCCCCCCTCCAATTTTTGGGCTTTATTGTCAAAAAAATATTTTATCACGAATTTCTGTTTTCAGAGTTGAAAGTTTTCTAACAATTTATATATGCTTATTTCTCGTTTGTATTTAGCCTTTGACGGACATATCGACAGAGATACCTTTACCATGTCCGTCAATAAATGCTACGCAATGCATAGGCGGACATGGCAAATTGGTACACGCTGCCAATTTTAATTTAAGCAGTATTGGTATACACGAAGGTAACGTTTTACGGATGACCAGTGGGAATTTAGTTGGAGGAGAAAGTGGATGGCTCAGTTCTGTTGGATGGAAAGAATTTGGCAGTTTGGTCAACTCGACCTACAATCTGACAGCTATGGTACAGATACATTGCAAAACAAAAGAAGCTGCTCTTAATGGGTTATTTTATTACTAAGGGTTGATGAATTGTATCATCGCGATATGAATTTATGCTATGCGCTAAATAACGAGAGTAGAATAAATATTTCTTTTTCATCATAGTTATTGTTTAGAGGTTTCTATTCTACTATTACGTGTGAATTTTTAAGTCTCTGTGTTAAGATGACCAAGAAACTGTCCCTTAAAGGTGAAGTGTCAGCGAAAGAAATTTCCAAAGTACTCCATAAATTCGTCTATGTGTATCTTGATTCCACCTTTTTTACACATACCTATAAGATAATATGTATGCAACAGAAGTGCATCAAATGACAGGAATTACATTTTTTTTTCTAATAAACTGATACCTACCTGATAAAAACTCAGATGCCAGTTTCATGGAAGTTTTTGCTTTTGTCTACTTGAAACAACGTTTTTTTATGTTTGAGTTTTTCCCAATTTGAAATTTCTTTCACTGGCACTTCAACTTCGGGAGGCAGTTTCTTGGCCATCTTAACACATAGAGACTTGAAATTTCAGAGGCTATAGTAGAAACATCTAAACGATATGCTGAAAAAACAATATTTATTCTACTATAGTTATTTAGCGCATGAATTCATTTCGTGCGAGGTAAATATACAATTTATCAACCCTTAGTATTATCATAATGAATGTTTTTTACAGTCTCTAGGTATGAAAGAGTTTGGTGCGGGTTTAAAAAGAACAAATGAATATCTAGAAGCCGCAGTGATTCCCCCGGTGTTGACGAATGTCGATTGCTCATCATCCACTATTCCCACAAATGACACCGAAAAATTTTGCTCTTTAAGACAGTCGTCTGAAATAATTCGTGTTCAATCGACAACTGGTCGAGAGGTCAAAATCGGTATCGTTGGTTTCATCAATCCAAATGTTGAGGTGAGAGCAAAGTGTATCTCAAAGATAGCACCAAGATAATATAATATATAATACTCTTTTTCCATGCATTTTGGCTGTAGGTTTGCATTTACTTTCTCTCAAAAAATTCTGCTGATGAAACTTAAAATACTATATGATTACCATGGTTGGACAAATTACTTGGTATTCTAATTACAAAGATTCATTTAAGTGATAATGGAAAAAATATAAGTTTTATTGGTAAAGCATCCTTATATTTCATTTACATAATAGATCGAAGGAAAAAGTTAAGATTAGTTGTGATTAGAATTATTTCAATGATCTGCATATAATATTATTATTGAGTTGTAGCTAAACTACTAAAATGAGTGTCCTCAAATTTAATTGCTCCAAGGTAATAAGGTCTCTTAACCTTAGTAACGAGTTAAAATTAAGCTGAGGAATAAAATGTGTATCAAGTGGCTATAGTGCCTCTAACATCCAAGTTGCCTCAAAATGTACTTGAATTCACAGCATTGCATTTTACATATAAACTAAAAAGTTTCAGTTATCAAAAAATCCAATGAATTCACTTTCTTTTGTACAGCCTGCCTTACAATATTGGGTTGCCCAAAATCATCATTTATTAGTCAATGTAATTTGTCAAGTAATTCAATTACCTTTTCGCCTTCAATCGTCAAATTACAATTGTAATTATTTACATTACTATGATTCTACAATAAATTAAAAATTAAATTACATGTAATTTGCAACTTATTACATTTAGCTCAAAATTACATGTAATTTGCAACCTATTACATTTAGCTCAAAATTACAAGTAATTTGCCCAACCATGCTGATTACCAATGAAATAAATCCTATATATTTGAATTATTTTTCTTTGACTTTGATTTTTGAATTTCTGTCTGCAACATTATTAATTTCTGGTGCAGATATTAATTTAAAATTGTTTTGTTGTATATTGTATATAATATATATTCAGTGTCGTTTGATTTGATTTGATTTGATTTGATGACTTTATTTGCTTGATAACACATCGACAGCTCTAGGCTGATATCTCTCAGGTATCACAATTATCACAATCAGGTATCACAATTGTGATTAAATTCAACTTAATTATTTCAATACATTTGAGTACGTTTCGAAGTTAGAATAATTTTACTTTTCTTTGTTTTACCAGAAACTTGGTTCCCCTGGCAATCTACAATTTACTGATATAGTAACCGCTCTTAAAGCAGAAGTAAATAAACTCAAAAACGAAGAAGTTAGATTTTTTGTAGCATTGGGCGATGGATCATTGACCACTGCCCAAAAAATAATTGATGAAGTACCAGAAATTAAAGTTGTCATTTATGGAATGGGATATAGTTCAAGCAAGGACATGACAGGTCGTATTACTTTAACAGACATTTTAGTTGTTACCTAAATATGAATGCAATTATTTTTGAAAAGTTTGTTCAAGAAATGAAAGCAAATTCAACTCAATTTTTTTTAAAATTCGCACGATTCATTTATTTTCTATTTTTTAGTTGTCATGTTTCACCATTAATTTATATTGTGTTTAATAATGTTCTGTTTAATGCACAGGAAGTTATCCTATGCAATATAAAAACAGTTATATAGGAACCGCTAGAATATATGGAGGTTCTATAGGTACAATGGTTATTCAATTTGATTCGAATTCTGGAAACGTTGAAAATGTGGAGGGATCAAGGCTAGTTAAACTCGACTATGGTTACCCAGGTATATACCAAAAGAACTTTTATTTGATAGATTGTTGCATGGTTTCAGTTCAACTCCTTTATTTATTGTGAATAGCTGATGGTAAGGCAATCAACAAAACGAATGAGTTCCGAATGACTTACGTGAATGAAGACGCAAACAATAATGTGGGACAAACGCTTGTGAAACTTCATGGTGGAAAATTGTGTTGGGAAAATGAATGCAACCTAGGAAACCTTATGGCTGATGCTGCGCTGCATTGTGTCCTCAATCAAAATATCACTGATTTTCCTTTCGACTTCTTACCTGTGGGAAATATAGCAGCTGTGTGGCATGGTGGGGCTTTGTACTATGACAAAATTCAAAGAATGGGTAAAGCAAATATTAAATGCTTGAGGTTTTCTCATTTAAACAACATACTGATGTGGTTTCCGGACGATGGATCCTGTAATATTAACCATATCACTGCAAAATATCTTAACACGGGACATACCAAACCTAAAAACTACATTTGTAGTTCCATGTAAATTTCGCAACTACATTTGTAATCCCATGTAAATTTCGCATCTATATTTGTAGTCCCATGTAAATTTTGCAACTACATTTGCAGTAGCAAGGTTTCGAAGGTTCCGATATACTGTTAATACATGGCGTACTACAATTGTAGTTGGCTTCGACCGAAACCGTGGATAACGACTACAAATGTAGTCAGGCTCTTAATAAATTGGAGACAAAATTTTGCTTCAGATTTACATTTTTTAAAAATTCAAATTTTTGTTTACAATCTTGAAATAAACGGTAGTAGATAACTAGATAGTTTTGTGACAAATACAAAAAACCTCAAGTTACCAGTTGTAAGGGAACATGGATTAATTTTAAATCAAAGTTGAAAAACTACAAATGTAGTAGGTTTGGTATGTCACGTGTTAATTGATATTACATGTAAACTTTTGTCACAATTAACAGAACAAGTCATATTTTCAAAGCAGCTTGACCTAGTTACTTAATTAGTCAACGTTATCAAATTGACCCAAATTTTACCAATTGACCGTTTTCAACCCTATATAATATCATATAATTTACTACAATTTTTGCACCGATTATTTCAATGCGCTCTTGAGTTATCTCATTTCGCTGCTTAATGATAATCAAAATGACTGGAGAGAGTGAGATAGAAAAATTATCCACCCTGTATTGCAGAATATTATTATTAGCTCTATTAACACTTTCTGTATTTGCCCCTTGAAAATTTGTATATTTCTTTTGATTTCTTAAACAATTTTTCTTCAATCAGTGAAGACTCCGTAATCTTTTCATTTTAGAAATCATAGATTTGAAATTTCTTTCTTAATTAAAGTTGTTAATTAATACCTTCAAGTACAGTAAATGTATTGGGGAAATTGCAACTAAAGTACTTTGTTCATTGTCACAATCACAACAAAATCTCATAGTGATGGCTGCATTGTATACACGGTTGAAAATTATAGATGGAACTTTTCTTTGTACAGAGAATATCACCAAATTGGATATTCATAGATGGCTTCCATATCATAACATGGTTGATTTAGTGTCGTTGAATGGATCCTCATTGAGAACGTTGTTTGAACTCAGTGCTTCCGCTCTGGATAAAGACAGCAGTAGGCATCCTAAATGGGGCCAGTTTCTACAGGTTTCTAGTAAGCAAATCGTATGATATAATATTGTGAGTGTGAGACATCCACATAAACAAGCTTCTTTTGTAGAGTGCAATGCATTTTATGTTTTTGCATACAGATGGTCTTCAAGTCACCTATTCAACATCTGGTGGTGTTGGCAAAGTAGAATCAATCCGAGTGGCTCATGACGACGACTCCATTCCCACCATGGACAATATCCAAGATGATCTCTTGTACCTTTTGGTGCTTCCGTCGTATATCCATGAAGGCAGATCAATATTTGGTGATATGAAAAATCTCTTCATAGATATACCTCAAGCCAAAAAGGGCTACTATCAAATCGGTAACACAATTTACATTTCAAATTCATTTTAGACAAGGCTGGTTTGTACATGACAATTATCTGGTGGTCCATGTCCAATCAAAGCTCCATTAAACTCAACGGCAAAAAATTAATGCTGTCGAAAGAATTTTTTGTTTTTCAGCATTCAAAACTTTGCAACACTTTTAGCATAATATTCTTTTATTTGAAAATCGTATACCACAAATACAAAAAACAATAGCCTGTATGCACAAATTATGCTTGTAACGGGTTTTTAATACATTACCCTGCTAGTATAGCTACTCGTTTTAAATCATGAATGAATCTTAGGAAGTTGATTTTTTTGTCAGGTTTTGATGACGATTGTCTTGAGAATTACGTTCGAGCCATGAATAAAATAGCCACTGGGTTTGAAGAAAGAATATACATTGATGTTGTGTCACCATCTTCCAATTCCAAGTGTAAAAACAATAAGGCCAAACATGTTTTACGTAAGCATATAAAAAATATGAAAACAAATTAGAAATTCTGTTTATATAATTACTCAAGTGTTAATATGAGACTTATGATTTTTCTAGTTACCTTGCTCGTAACTTTTCTTATCCTGGCCTTAGTATTTGTTGGGTGGAAGTTTATATGGCCAAGATACAGAGATAGGAATACGTACCCAGCCAATCAAAATTAACAAATTGAATTTCAAATGAAATTATGATTAATTCTAATACTTGTAACATCTTAAGCATGAATTGAGATGTATCTGTAATTAAAAGTTGCTACAAAATATAACCCACAATACAATCAGTCTTTTCTTAATAATTGTTTCCATGTTGGTGGCTGAGATAAAGATCATTATCACATACGTTGAAATAATGAGGACCGTGAAATATATTGAATTATGATTTGTTTTGCTTTAAGTATCGCTTCCCAGACCGTTAGCAATTGCCAAATAAGGAACATATTTATTACAACTACACATAATATTTAATATTATAAATTATTACATCCATTGACAATGTACTCTTTTAAAAATGCATATTTCGTTCGTCTCAATTGTTTACGAGAAGCATATACTACTTAGCGTAATAATAATATAATATTTGTGTATCATATAAATTATATACAGAATAAGAGCATAATTTATAGAAATTACAAGGTTTGTATACAAACTACGTAAAATAATATTATATATATATAATACTTAATTGGTTTCAAGCTACATCTTATAATTCCTATTCCTAATACGGGTAGGTATCCTTAAAAATCTTTGTTTGCCTAAAATGACTGTTTGTGTTTATTGTGATGATTATTTGTGCGCGATAAAATAAAAGCTATGTAGAAAGAAGCATCAAAATTAAAATCGTACTATTAAGTATTTTTTATGTTAGCAATATAAATATTTGCATTTCACACACTACTACATTTTCAATTGTAGATTACGTTGTACATATCTGACGTAATAATCAGAGAGGTCAATTTTCCATAGTACATTTGTATATCAATTTTATCTTCTCAATTTAATACTATTTTATTATAACCCACAGACATCCAATTCCTTAATTATACAACAAGAGCAACAATTTTATTTGTGAGAGGCATAAAATATTAATTCATAATCCACATTTTACCCTTTCAGAAGAACATCCGCTAGTTGTAATAACAGTTTGTTTCACAAACGAGTACAAATGCTGTTACAGTTCATGATATTTTGGCTTGAGTGTTAGCATTAGATAATGTAGAACGATTATTACTAGATTCATATTTAACATTAGTCTGTGTAAGTTATAATTATCAAAGCAATTCGCGTCTTCTATGAAGATTGGAACTATATGGCACCGTGCACATGTAAAGCGATTTTATACTTTCATCGTATCACTCACAGTAAAAATAATTAGCAATTACGACAATCAAATATGTGGGATTCAGGTTATAATAAATTGGAGAGGAAAAAATTGTCACACGATATTGTAGAATTTAAAACACTAGGGCTGACGGTTTGAAAAACTGAAATTTTAAATGCGTAAGATTCATTTAATTGCACTGTTGTAAAAATGTTTTAAGTTTAGCTAACTTCGGTGATGGTAAGGGCTTTTTGTGTCATTGCACGGCGCCGTTTCCATGATTTGGAGCGAAGATTGAAATGAGGAGCGTTTTGTCCTTTTCGGTCACTCAGAGTGAAGCGTAGTGAAAATAAAATGCAGGAAGGTCTAAGGGGGTTGAGTAGATTCAGGTAAGAATGTGAGGGGATACATTTCGGGGTTTATTTGCTATCTATGAAAATGTCCTCCAAGATTTTCATTAAAGCCATTGTTAACATTATAATAGGTGTGTAATTCCGGATATGAGCTCTCGTATGTGATTTCGTCAATGGTGGCAATCATTTTGTTGTTTCGATTGCTGGCCATGCTTCCAGCTGCACTACTGCTGTAGATCATGTTATCGCATCCCATTGGATTCGGCATTTGGTCATAATCAGGTGGCACCGGTGGAGTTCCGATTTCAGGCCGGTCTTCCTCATGCGTGTAGTAGTGAGCTGCGTGCCATCGAGAATGAGAAACGATCGCCACGGCTGTCACAATTAAAATTATTATAATAACCCCGCAACCAATGAATAGCCCTAATCTGGGGTCAGCGGCTAAGATCGACGCAGGTTCGTCTACGTTGTTGCACCACTGCAGCTCAGACTCATCCAACGAAATCAGGGCTCTATAATACAGGGGTGATGGGGAAGTGCAACGAAGACATGCTCGCCCTAAAAAATTAAAAGAATAAAAACATAAGTACATTATACAAAAGGCGGTTTTACGCAAACTATTGTGAAACTATGTCATTTCTTATAATCTGATTTGCGCTTATGAGACTGAATTTAAACATTTAATGCGCTTGGAACTAAAAAAATTACTAATGGAATTAGTTTGGGTATTAGAAAGTGAATGAAGTGTAAAGATTGGAAATACCGTTTGGGTCGGAAAGACAGGCATTTTGTAAATGGTGATTCCTCTTCACCCAAGCGATGAGAGGAGGTATGTTGCACAAATCGCAGGCCCAAGCGTTTCCCCCGACGAGTAAATCGTTGAAATCGACGAGTCTGTCGAGGACAGTGAGAACGGAGGCATCTATTCCTTTAAGCAAGTTGTTACTCAAGTCAATGGAGCGTAAACTTCTCAATGGTTTGAGTGTGTGCGAAAATATGTCGAGGAAAAGATTTCCGCTCAAGTTGAGAACTTGCAAATCACTTTGATTTTCGAATATATCTGGGGGAAGATGACTGTAGTCGTTATTAGCTAAGGATAAATGCTTCAGTTGGGGATTTTCTGACAGAATTATTTGCAACTGGGAAACTTTGAGCTTGGGGCTTCTTGACAAGTCAAGGGATGTGAGATTATGTTTGATATCTTTAAACACGACTCTATCCAAGTACTCGAATTTATTTCCAGATAAAACTAAGGAATTTAAAGTCGTATTGGAAAAAGCGTGGCGATCAATGCGTGCAATTCTGTTCGAGCTCAGTGTCAAATATTTAAATCGACCTGAGCGAAAAGTATCATCTGTTATGGAAGAGATTTGATTTCCATCCAACATCAAAGTTTCCAGGTGACTCAGGGAAGAAAATTCTTCGCGACTTAGATATTGAAACTCGTTATCACCCAAGTCCAGCAGCTGCAATACAAATGTTACACAAAATTACATTAAAATTGTCAGCATGTGACATGTACCATTAAAAAATCATTTCACTACGAAAACTTGAAGGAAGTCTGAGACAAAGAATGAAAATTCCTAACACCTATACATAAATAAAGTGTGTTCCTACTTCTTACAGATAAAATGAATAAAACGAACCTGCAAGTCGGGTAGCAGGGCGTAGAGCAATGGGTTGATAGTTTTGAGCCCACATTTTCTACATCTCAATTCCTTGAGTCTCCAAATGTCTCTGAAGACATCGGGATGCAATTCTCGTAATAAATTTTCTGACAAATCTAATATTTCTAGCATGTGCAGATTATAAAATAGTCTTTCGACTAATTTAGAAATTCGATTTTTGGATACATCCAGTGACTTTAGTTTGGAAAGATGCTGGAAACACGCAGAGACAAAGGATTCAATGGAATTTTCTGATAAACTTAAAAATTCCACGTTGACCAATCCTTTAAAGTTGGACTCGATGATCAAACTTATTTTGTTCCGTGTCAGATTCAATAGTCGGAGAGTCTGAACACCCCAGAAAGAATTTTCACCAATACTTGGAATATTCGAGCCCACCTAGAATACAAATATAAACATGTTATACATTTTCAAGTTAACATCTTTTAAACTGCAGGGTTATTTTTAAGACCAGCTTGGGATTTTTTAAAAGACTGCCGAAACAACTCCAGTAGAAAGAAATGACGGAAATAAAACCGGGAAAAGGGTCTTTAAACCTAATTACATGCCATTGACAATCCTTGCTCACTTCAGAGCATACCTATATTATATCCCTCCTCCTCCACACTCCCCACAAAACTGTAATTGAGTGTAAACTTCATACCAAGTGGCGGTTGACATTGTTGACAATGAAAGCTGACCACAGAGATATCTTTGTTGAAATTGCAGAGTTAACTGTAGGTGGTCGTTGGATATTTGTTCTTATAATAAATGTAGCTACTATACACACAGTGCAGTGGTGTAGACCAATTGTTCGAGGCAGTGTCCTACACCTCACTCACAATACAAAGAGTTTTAATGCGTTTCACGGGTGGGCTTGTATCCCACTCATGAAACACTTGTTTCCAACTTGCTGTGTAGCATTCAGGGTGACAAAAGCCCCGAGGTGCCCTCTGTCTTTATAACAAATGGTCTTCCGAGTCATTATCGGTTTACCTGCAAATCTAAAAGGACTTTTACTCTCCTCAGTCATTTCCCTCCCTCACCCATTGTCAAAATCCATCTGTGTAAGTACTTAATATCTGTACTACACAATACTTTGTTCACTTAATATCTGTACTACACAATACTTTGTTCACTTAATATCTGTACTACACAATACTTTGTTCACTTAATATCTGTACTACACAATACTTTGTTCAAAAATAAACCATTTCACCCAAAATGACACAATTCTCATAAAAATTACAGGGCTACATTTGTCAAATAACACAATGTAACTCATGAAAGCCGATATCAATGCGCAGTAAATTAGAGACACATCAAAATAAAAAACTTTGGGAAATGTACAAAGAAAAATGTAATTTGGAAGAGTTAATTGGAGAGAAAACTTGCAAGATTTGTAATTACGAGGAAAGGATTAATGGGCATTTGAAAAGCATTGTCTTTGAGAGCACAAAGTGGTTGGAAAGCAGATAATTTTGACATAAAATGAAAGCTGTGAGTTGGGTGAATGGGTGGAAGTTAGCTGTGAGCCATGAATTATGAAGCCATAAAACTTTTGTTGAGTCGGGTGACAACTTTCTCTTTGTAGTCGCGATCTCACGATTGAAGTTTTATTTGATGTTGGAAGTTATTTAAATTCTCTCCAGTGTGTATTTACGTGTGGATTTGGCATGGAGAGGAAGCGGGAACCCTGTAGGGCATGGAATTATGTGGGATCTGCTGTTAATGTTGCACAGTGACTTGGAGCAGTTACTCTTACACCACGCTCTGCTGAGTTTCTGTATAATACGCGTGGTGTGTTTACATTGCACGGTTAGTAAGTAGTTGGCTTGTGTGTGAATTGTGTGATGATAATTATCAAAAGTTGTTAAACTATCGACAACATCGTTTGCTGAGATTTTTAATGGAGTTGTGAAATGAATGTGTGTGGCGTGGAGAAATAGGAGAGTAGCTATACCTAGAGGAATACATTTAACGCAGATTTATAATTGTACAAGTTGTATTTGTGTGGACTTACAATGTGCAGCTCCTCGAGTCTATTAAACTTGGTAAAGAAGCGCCCAATTGTTAAATTGTTGGGAGCGTGTTTGGGTCCAACGATATTTATGACTTCAGTCAACGGAGAAATCTTTGCCGTTTGAATGTCGAGCATTCTGCCATTTGTACAAGATACTTCCATTCGTCCTCTTCCGTCTAAACCACATGCACACAGCTCTGGACACATTCCTCCAAACAGAGAGCTAGACTCAGCCATTAAAATGCTAGGCAGAGTTAGCACCAACACCACCAAAACACTCACAGACATTTCTTCGTCCAAGTCCCAAAACCCTTCAGCTCCAGTTCAAACTGTCTGCAAGAGAAATTATCAATTGAATTATTGCCACCATACTCATTCACCCATTTTTAGTCAATTCATACACTTTTTTAACCATTTAAACCATTATCAAACCTACAAATCATACGTACACGTACACTATACACACCAAATTCACAACCAAACCAGTCAGGTCGTCTCATGCTTCTTCTATCGCTACAATTAAATCACACGCTCTGTCTTTTTTACTATTATATTACCCTGTATAGCCACTTCAGTCAACATTCAGACCTTTACTCTCACTCACATTTAATTTCCTTCATAAAATTTAAATTGCATATCCTCGAAAAAGGTGGAATTGCTAAAGGTTTTTTATTCTTTCAACCACTTGCTGCTTTTTCTTCCCTTAAATATAATGATGAGTGACGAATTTTAATGTTTTTCCTATTTTTGGAAAATTATAACTTAGAAAATGTGAAAGCATTTCCTTTAAAATTTTCGAAAATGTAGAAGTCTCAATTCAATGTCTTAAGCTTCAATTGTACTATATTTATTCTGTCACTACCACTTAATTCATACCTATAGCATTTCAACCATACAAAACTCTGTGAAAATGCTCAATAATTGCACACCGCCTAATTTCTCATGAGAACTGGTTGAAATTTTTATGCGTGTATGGGAAATAGGATGATGTGTTCACTTTATGAATAATGTTGACTTTTATGTAAGGTGAGATTTTGGAGTGGATATAACATTCAGTATTTTCACGCTGTACAAATTCATATACCATTTTGCCCAATTTTTGCCCGTTGGTTAAGATTTTCTAGGACGATGGTAGGTGGAAATATTACATTACATGTTTTTTTGTGTAGATTACACACGTGCATTGCGAATGGAATTGTAACTGGTTGCTTAAGCGTATGATATAAACATAGGAAGCCGTTTGCAGAATGAAAAATTACAAGGATCTCGGCATATATCTTTCTTTGGTGAGAGAGTCAGAGAGAAGGAGAGAGCTATTGAACGTTGTTGTAAATGTTGCAATCCGATCTAGTTTTTTGGAAGCAAGTCAACTGTAATGTATCTACAAAGGCGAGTATAGGCACTAAATTACTACTAGCACAAATACAAGGAAGGGAAGGATTGAGAGAGAATTGAGAAGCGAGTGTGTGTGCCTGTCTCAACCTTAACTACCTAATAATAATTGTCGACAGAGTATAGGTACCTCTACACACATTGCACATATCTCTCCAAACATCTCTATCTCTATAGTCGAACTAAAAATATATTTCTGATACAGGGTGTCTCATCTAAGTCTAATAGCAATAATACATGGGATATTTTCATTTGTCTTACAAATGTTCAATAT
>JAQFYB010005606.1:0-13703 GCA_034694085.1 Pogonognathellus longicornis | reverse complement strand
AGTTCATGAACCAAACAGAATTATGAGTTGCAATAAATATCATCCGAAAGGGGAGACTTCAACGGTCATTTTCATGTGTGGGTTGCCTAGCTTTGAAAATTTAATATGGGTAAAATAATTGGCTATGAAAATGGGTCGGTGAAATGTTGTCTACTCAAATCACTAAGAAAACAAAACATGGAATCGACCATCTTTCTTTGGGCAATTATTAGACCCGCATCACACCACTAAAGTTAGACACCCCATAGATATATTTATAGGAGTGATTAAAAAATTTCCAAAATGAAGTACCAAAAACGAACAAAAGAAGATGAAAGAAACGAAGTAAGCGTAGGCAAGATTGGAACCACATGCATCACTGCCCTTTTGAGACAATGGGTCACAGGGCTGTCCTTTGATACACGACAGCATGATAGACGGCCAAGACTCCCCCGTGGCACACCTAAATGGGAATACCCAGGAGAAAAAACATTATCAATCCATATTAGTATTTTAAATGGGAGTGTCACAGAATGATGCAAGGTGAGAGCTACGGCGGGAGTAGAGAAATTAAATTTTTTGGTGATGGTGAAGAATACAAACATTATGGAGTGGAGAGTTGAAAAAAATAATTCTGGGGGAGGAGAGCATGGAGAAGGGTTGTTCAACTTACAAATTACAACAGTTACAAGACGCTTTGTAATTTCAGAGGGTGGTAGGTAGCACAAAGGGGATTGGAATGAAAATGGGATCCATGAAACATTATGATTGATGATAATAGTAAGAAGGTGAGACAGAGTCACCAAGTCACCACAAAGCGCATGCAGAGTCTAGAGTGGAGTCTCGTGGTATAGAAAGACAAAGAAGACAAAGACCCTAGAAGGTGACGTTGACGAAAACAAGAAAGATTTGCATGCGTTGGGGCGGAAGGGGGGAAGAGCGTGGACTGCACTGGATTGCGTTGTTCATTGACAGAGGCACCAAATGCTTGGGCAACGTATCTACAAAGAAGGCAGGCAAAAGCAGCCCTGAGACTGGAGGCGCATGCAATAAAAATGAGTGGCAACTGGCAAAAGAGTTGACTCATTTAGTGATGCGGTGAACAGAACAAGAAAAGGCGTACAAATGGTTAGTGAGCGGAATGAAGAAGATTCTACTACGCGAATGGTTTTGCATTTTTGCAGTTTGAAAGGATTGATTGCTTGTTGTTGGAATTAGAATGAGGAAGAATGATGTGGTCACCCGAGGCATTCAGTGTGAGTCAAAGATTGAATGCCTGAATGGGAGGGAGGTGAGATTGAATTCAAGAGAATGTCGACGAGACCATAGAAAAAGAAATACACAGAGATACATAGAATGAGAGAGAACGAGCGAGAGATGTAATAGCTAGAATACAGAGAGATAGAGAGAGAAATATCTGTATTGCTGTTGGAGTCAACACACAATACTGACCGGAAGAGTAGCATGAGGCCCTGGAGAAAATTGCGAAAGTTGTTATGTCGAGTGATTGAGGATTCTGCATCCAACGCTATGTTACCGAAAACCTACGACAAAGCACAGTTTTCTATAATTACACGTACATTATCAAACTCCTTGTATCTGACATTTCATTCCTTACTCCTACCAATTACAACTTACAACTTTTACAACAGCCCAAATTGACTCACAGAAGAGTAGCAACACCTTCGTCACATTACCCAAAACATCAGTAGGTCAACTTAATCACCACAAAACATTCACTACTCCAAGTCTCTAGTCTCGGTACCAAACAATCCCACGGTGACACAGTGACACCACTCCTTCATACCTCTGCTCCCTTTGCTGACCACTCCACCCCACTATTCATTAACACACTATTTATTCGCTAATCAAATCACACTACAAATAATATTCACTATTTGTTCCTCTGGTGCTAACGTACTCGCGTCGCTTCCCACTAATCTTTCTTTCACATCAAATAACAACACACCTTTGTCCGTAAATCTCAACTTTGTCACATTCTTGCGCATCGTCATCCCACATTCTTAGAACGGATCTCAACATGAGAATTACATCCCTGTCTGGATACTGATTATTTCTAAAAATAAGTTGCTACTCTATTTTTCTTATGTCTCTCCTATCATGTCATTAGCAAATAATTTGTCTTCATTTTAACTGTAATTCTTGAATTCAATGATTAGCAATGTTGCAAAAAATGTGCTTGAAATTACATAGGTAATACAGGTTAGACACAATTAGTATTTACTGTACCAGAGAAAAACTAGACGCAATGCTTTTCAAATCTCCGAGGGCGTACATGCCCGAAAACAGTAGAAATTTTACAAATGCTCTATATGGATATAAATATAATCAGTATTCAGTCAATCTTGGTTAGTAGCTACAGTATGTATCACAGTAACGGACATTGATAGGTACTCAGGTCAATGATATCATTGACATTGATAGTGTACCCTTTCATAATTGTATCCTAGGCAACAAAAAAATCATTATCATAAATTGTTCTGGAAACTGTATGTATTAAAGTACCTATCAATGTATTAAGTCCTATAAGTCCATTACTGTGATACATACTGTAGTAGAGCTCGGAAAGTGCTGGTTTTTTTGAAACCCGATCCGAACTCGGCCCAAAACCGAACTAATATAAAAAATGAGGCCCGGTCCGGTCCGAGCCCGATATTTCTCAAGCCCGGTCTGAACCCGATTCGAACGCCAATGCTATAGTTACACATCGTAATAGTAAGTTAATGATAACACTGAGATAGAAAACAAAGTAGGAAACAGAATTGCTAAATGAAATGCTAAAGATTATCATCAAATGGATCTTTCCAATTTTTTGCTTCCATATTTCAAGACCGGTCCGAACCAGGTCAGAAAAGTTTCGGCCCGAACCAAGATATGAAATTCTCAGCCCGTAAATTACGGGTTCGGACCGGGCTAGCCCGATCCGGTCTGTTCCCAGGTCTACTAGCTAGGTATACTATGCTGGTTATTGCATTAAAAAATACTCATGCTGAGAGAAGTCTGACTTATATAGACCATTAGAAAACCCCCCATTACTTAAGCACACTCCCCCCAGATTATACAAGCTTTAGACATTATTGCCATTTTTTAAGTATGTCTAATAAAACCCTCAAAAAAAGAGTTCCTTTTAGAGATGAGAGATTTTAAGAATGGCAGGAACTGGACCTAACCGTAACCATTTATTTTATAGCCGAACCGGCAATTTTGATAAAACTTAGGAATCGAACCGAACCGGTGTTTAGAAAAATTATACAAAGGAATCATACTAACATTTACTTGACGGAAGTTAAAAATGATAATATGCATTAATTGCAGTCCTAAAATAAAGATAATTCACCAACTCCTTTTTGCCATTTGATCTTTGGGAACATAGGCGTCGTCGGATTTAGTTTCCAAGAGGACAAAATCATAATATTATATGCTATCCATTTACTTATTATTGCGCAGGGGCGCGAAATTTTTTTAGCTCACTTAGTTCAAAATCAACCTAATATATATAAAATTCGTGCGTAGCGCGAAATTTTTTGGTGTATTTTTGCGGTAAAATAACTTGCAGACGTCATGAAACCCGAGACCCCCCTCCCCCATGGCTGTTTTGTCATATTTTGCCCTCCCCCCTCCCCCTAAAGTACAGACGTCACATAAGCACTGCCCCTAATAGGGGTACGCACCATTAGAGAGTTGCCTGGGCGCACTTTTTAGCGCCCATGCCTGCCCATGCCCATGAGTTTATTTATTTTCACGCCCATACAAACCTCTGCCCATGGGCGCCCATGCCCATGTACAAGGCGAACGATTCCGCCCATGGGCGCCCAGCAGCTGATGTAGATGTAACCCAGGAATAATGCCTAGCTAATATGTATATGTGAAAGATTCACATAAGATTATCCGCCACTTTTGAAGGCGGTTTGTGGGAGCCAATCAGGTAGCATAATCAGTATGTGAAAAGTCATAATCAAAAAGTAGCTGGAGCTGCTTTCTACTTCTCTTTCCCTATTTCCCTCTCTCTTCTCATTGTGGAGAAGGTTTAAAATCTAATGAAATAAACATTTCAGTTGAATCCCAGTATTTATACCGCTACTATACTGCTGTTCAATATATCACAAAATAAAGCACATTCAGGAAACTGTAGTGTAGTGTAGAGGTTAGGTAGATTAGATATTAAAGATTTGTAGGAAATTCACTAACATTCCTCAGAAGGAGGTCGACGTCAAAAATGTATCAATGCTGTCCAAATCTATGTATGGGCATACATGGGCGCCCATGCCCATAGGATTGGTGCCCATGCCCACCTGGTCAGTATCCATGGGCGCCCATGGACTACCACGTTTCCGCTCATATGCGCCCATGCCCATTGCCCATGTGGGCGCCCATGACCAGGCAACTCTCTACGCACGACCCAGAAATTAGTTGATCTTTAGCAAAACTGAGCAAATATCTAGAGCTTTGATTGGACTGCACAATCTATGCGACGATTGACACAGAATAGAATACACTTTGTAGAGAATATTGACCTAAGTAACAGAAAAATACAAAGACTATTTATATTTCCCCCTTCAGGAGTTATAGGTGATTTTGTGTTTTTTTACTGGGATATGAATAGTAATTTCATTTCTTCATCAATTTAACGGGACCTTGTTTTAAAAATGCATATAAATAATTGAACTACACCTACTACCTAAATTATTTTTCTGAAAACTTTACTACTTCAAAAAACATTTCAAATCTTGAAATTGCGTTTAAGATCAAAAGTTTCGCAAGTGACCTGAACTGGTTTAGAGGTTATTGGCAAGAAAGAAGAAGGCACGGTCAATATAGGCAGTGTGCCCTTGGTTCATTTGACCCAAAATTTCCAAGCAGGAAGCCTTTGACTTGCAGATAAAGTTTGAGTAGTACACCAAAAAACGTTACCTGCTGTTTGACCTCTGCAGATCACTGAATCTAACTGGGGTCAGAAGTTTCTTTGTTTGGATTTGTCTAAAAATTGATAAGATCATAGTTTTGTCACGTAGAATACGTTTCAGAAGGACATCCAAAAAAGCTATCCGAGTTTGACTTCTGAGGGCATTGAATGGTTTATTGGCATTGACCATGTTTTTACCCCCAGAGGTCAAACGCCCTGGTAACTTTTTTGGTGTCCGACACAAACGTGTTCTACGTGACGAGATCTACGATTCGACCAATTTTCAGACAAATCGAACCAAAGGCAGGTATATTTCAGTGACCTGAAGTGGTCAAATGACCCGGTAACTTTTTTTAGTGCCCTACTCAAACTTGTTCTACGTCATGAGCTCTATAATTTTGCCCACTTTCAGACAAATCGAACCAAAGCTATATTTCAATGACCTCTAGAGACTAACGATCCTATAATTTTTTTGATAACCTACTCAATTAATGTGCTCTACGTAACGAGCTGTATGATATATCCTATCTTTTTAGACAAATCGAACCAAATGAACTCCTGACCCCAGTTAGATTCAGTGACCTGCAGAGGTCAAACGGCCTGGCAACTTTTTTTTGGTGTCCTACTCAAACGTGATCTACAAGTCAAAGTCTCCTCGCTTGCAAATTTTGGGACAAATTGGACCAAGGGCACAGGGCCTCTTTACTTTAGCGTGCCTTCTTCTTTCCCAAATGGAACGTAAACTCAGTTTGGGAACAGTGTATGGTCTTGTCGGTATTCCGACTTAAAGCAAATATGTCGGACCACAGGAATCTCGTGTGCGCGGACCAACAAGCAACAATGATTGCTTGTATCAACACACTGCTGTTAGCTGTGAGGTGTGAGAGTCCGACATATTTGCTTTAAGTCGGAATACCGCCAAGGCTATACACTGTTTGGGAAGGATAACTGTCAGGGGAAGTTTAGCCATGCCCAAGAGTGGGCTATTGAAATATTTTGGAAATATGGGTAGCATGCAGGAATTTCAATCACTCAAAGCTCGAAAGAGTTGCAGAACAGGCATAAAACTTCCAACAATTTGGAAAATTCATACCTCGGAAAGGAATTTCGTTAGATTTATAGAATGATAGATGCTAACGTTTTAATGTGAAATAAAATCGTGTCCCGAGCGACACAAATTCAGTTTTCATAACGGCAATACCGGGAATGCCGTCATTAGTATTGGGATCGTACCGACACAGCCTGCATCGCAAACTTTGTAGCACTGGACATACTATATATACCGGCATAACCTTGGCATACATACATGTCTACAGTTGACCAAGCTGGCAAAGCTAACTCACCTGCCGGATAGAGCCGGGGGTGCTGGGACGAGTGGGACGAAATGTACCTAAGACCTAAACTATACATGTACCAGAAAAATATTAGTCTGTATGTTTCTGATTTTGTGCTGGCATTTCAAACACTATAGTGCTGGCCTAACTGCATGCATAATAACGACTAGATAAAATGTACATATATTGTATTTAAAAATCGTCATCCATGTGCATTGTATTTAAATCAGTGTGTTAAAGTATTTGAATTGAAGAGGTATTTGAATTTATAATTTAGCTCAAGGTATAAAGGAAAAGCGGACGTGTGATGATTGTGAATAACTGACAATATGACAATGAGAGTGGTTCTTGGTTTTCATATTGTCCTCGGCTTTGAGACGAACTCTATAAGTGCCGGTACCGGTTTTGTACATTTCCGTTATGGTTGTGTAGTTGTGTCGGTCGGGAACACCTTGTACATGAGCATCACATTCACATCACAATGCAAATACATTTATTGAGTTTATTTTGCGATAAAAACTTGGAACCGAACCGAAATTAGAATTTCTAGTCGATATCGTAAAAATGAGTGAGAGTGGCAGATAATTTAGACTATAATTTATAGAAGGTGATACAGATACAGCCCCATAGCCCCATAGAAGTTGCTTTCAGTAGTAATGACGCTGTACAAACCAATGCGGGCGGCGTCTACGAAGGAAGTTAAGAGTACGAAATACCAATAATGAACAACCACTAGATAGAAAGACTGTGCAATAAATAATACTCGTTAACTGCCAACTACAAGATTATAGATCAAGAATACTCTGTCAAAGATTCAATTCTAAAAATTCTATAACTAGACAAACACAAGAAGAGTTGAGAGAAGAAGTGACTAGACTAGAGGACAAGAAAGACTACAATACAATTTAATACAAATACAGAAGTTGCTATCGACCAGCACTAGCGACAGTGGGAGAGTTGTTAATTATTTGGTTCTACAATTATTCTGATTCTACTACGATACAGAGAAAGAGAGAGAAAGAAGTAAAGAAAAAGAGAGAAACGTATTCGTACTTTACTCTTACCTTCAATGATAATGACTCCAGCCGAAAACAAAAACTGGCAGACGTTGGTTGGTCCAAAATTTATTTTCAGACAACCCAAGTCTAACAAAATGATAAATTTCTATTTTGGCGAGAGTCATGTTTGAAGGTAAAAATAACTCAATAATAGACGACTTTCGAAATGCATTTTTCATGAGTGTATCATGTGTCACATGCTCCAGCTTGATAGCCAAGATAACGGATACAAATCATTTGCATTCTGCAATAGGTAATCTGTATTGTGTACAGGTGTGCAAGATACACCTAGATCTAGATAGATAATTAATTTTAGACTACGCTTCACGAGGAATGCATTGCGAAATTCATACATTGAGATTTCAAATATTTTTCTTTAGTCGAATGGAACGAAAGTAGAATTTTCAAGCTTTGAATAGGCTTTTCAGTGTAGCCATTTTGACGTATTTGAATTAAAGAGGTATTTGTATTTAGCTCAAGGTATAAGGGAAAACGGACATGTGATTGTGAATACTGACAAACAAAGAGCGTTTCCATCTATAGTTGACTTTCACCACTTTGAGCCGAACCCTATAAAGTTATGAGTGCAGTATACAGCGGGAAGCTTTCCGATTGGGCAGTGGAACGGGGCTGCTGGGCGCAATGTGTACAATTCGGAATAAATAAATAATAAATTGCATATTTCTTTAGAATGAGATATTTTTAATGTGTATTTCATTGTGAGTATTGTGACCAAACATCACATGAAGCAAATAATTACTTTGGATTGTAATATGATATTATTACATAATATGGTCATGGTATAAATTTTCAGGGTGTCTTTTTGGTAACAACTGTATTATTTATGCAGTCAAGACAGTCAAGAGGGGAGCGCACAAGCTGTGCTTGGTCGTCACAATGTTGTTCATGGCCATGCACTTTTTTGTCTACTGTCAAAAATCTCACCACCAGATGTCTCTAATGTGATGAAATCAACCACTTTATAGAATTCTGCTCAAAGTGGGGGATAATTCAAAAGTTGACTATTTTCTAGTCTTAGAAAAGAGAAATAGCATACTAATTATGAATATAATATATGGAAACACGTTTTGAACATGAAAAATCGTTGAGTAATTGGTGTTATTCTTCCACTGGAACGGCAAAAACTCATTTCACATTTAGAGGTGCTTAAACCGTTCAACCAATGAATAATGAAGTTTGGGAAATTAATATCGATTCCATTCGACCGCCAGTGCGATAGTACTATGATAAAAACTAGCTAATAATATTGTCTAAACTACTGACTACCAACTTTGTAATATATCTACTGATTATTGAACTAGAAAAACTAGAGATAACAGTTTGTGTCTAAAATCACCGAAAAAGGAGGAGCAGAGCAGCAAAGAACGACTGAAAATTGTTATGACGGTTGATCGAAAGGTCCGGGTCAAACTTCAAGTTCCCGAAAACCTACACTTTACCAATATAAGTTTATGTATGTAGTATGTACACAAAAAAGATTCTTTCTTCAATTGTCAATTCTTCGAGTCTACGCATCATACTGTCTACAGTTAATTAGTCTAAAATTAAAATAAAATCAAAACTACCATTTTTTAATTTAGCTATGACTATAATACTACATAGTTAGGGGCGACCTCACCGTAAGGTACTTAATTTCTAAAAAACACGTTTTACACAAATTGTATTTTACGTAGCTATAGTTATCGTTGACAAAAATCGAGCCAATAGACGTAAGTTCAAAGTTCAGTTGTAATTGTAAGTGCTGGAACCACTTTTTAGTAATGAAAGACAGGAAAGCGGATGATACATGAGAAAGAGCCTAGGAGAAACGTTAGATTTTGTCTGTTTGTCTGTCTGTCTGGATATCCGTGCGTATGCGATGTAACTCAAGAACAGGTGGACCAAATTAGTTAATATTTTCCATAGGTTATCTTGGGGCTTGGGGATTATAGAATAGTACAATCAGCTATCGGGAGCAAAACCCGATAAAATTTCAGAACGTTAAATTGCCATTTTAGTGTTCAATTTACTGTTTGCTAGCCTAACACAAACGTGAACACTAAGGTGAAAGTCGACGCTTGATGCCATTGGATGCGCGCGAATCCAATATTGCGTTTGTGTTCGTATTTTTAAGGTGTGCCTTATTTCCGAACTCTTCTAATATGATTTTTACGTGCCCGTAACTCGATCACGTAGTCATACAACAACGATAACTATAGCTATGTAACATACAATTTTTACGTAATCTTGTTACGGAACTTACGTCGCCAATAACCCTAACTATCTAAATAGTAACTGTAGATACGTAAAAGCAGTTTAAACTTTGAGCGTATCTAGTTTTAGAAGTTTTTCATTTAGCATACGTCCTTAGTTTTTACGTTTATATCAACTATCTGTTATAAAAACCACCTACAGTATTCCCTCATATGGCCTCCGGCATACAATACATGGGTGATTTCATTTACCTACTGTACACATGGTCAATTTATGTTCTAGCGCCATCCAACACATCATCTTTGTCTGGAAGCGATCAGCGATGTAAGCTAATGTGAAATCACCATGTATGATCTGCCGGAGGTTTTATAGGGTACATACTGTACATGTACAACGTTAGGTTATAATAAAATATAACTGAGTTTCTTTAAACAGTTTTTCCTTTTACTATTTGACTATTCTCATCCTAATCCTGAAATAACTTCACGAACATTAATGTTGTACCTAATTTTAATAATACAAGGTATCAAGTGTAATTAATGCAGTAAATAACAGTAGATACTCTAATAATTAACTCCGACAATAACACTTCGTACTTAGATTTTGTCATATAAAATGTCTTCACTTCTCCCCATCATACTGTGTAGTAATCTATTATGTTATAGTTATCAATAAATGCAACAAAAAATAACCAACCGATTATAATTCAAAAACTCAACTCAAATATTCACACAATTTTAGGATCACGGTAGAGAAGTAAAGACAGAAACACTAATTAAACGTTTTTAAATTACTTATATAATGTTAATTATTGTACACTTATGAAATCAAAATTGGCAGAGACTAACGGACCAGGACGATCTATCATTAATCAGAACCAGGGATACGCTTTAAAATTTTATTTACAGGTAACCACGTAAGCATAACAATCTGTATTTCCGCAACAATTTTTAAGGTACTCGTTTCCTGTTATGTCAATTAGTATATTTTATGTACAATGGCTTTTTTAAGAAAACATTTTTCTGTCATTAATGGGCCGATTGGGTTGAAATAAAACAATTAGATGCCGTGTTTACATTTTTAAATACGGACAGACCTCAGTCATGTAATAACTTAATTACAGGATCACCGTGCATAATGTTATTCGTATAATATTATTATCTTCTATTACAGAGTACCCTAGCCCAGTTATGACACCGCTAAATAAAGCAGTGGGGACTTTCCTATGCCTGAATTTTAGCTAGATTAGATAGCAGCACAATTGAACATTACAAAGCTTAAATACAGGGTGACAGGGAAATTGATTTAACAGTTGGTCCGAACGCTCCAGTTCCCCTGTTGGGGAAGTGGTATATGATGTAAACATCTTAAACGATTCTATAATATAACCGATTTGCCTTCATATAAAAATAGATTTACTTCAATACCACTTCCGGTTACGAAGTTATTGCGATTTTAATTAACAAACTTCCAGAATATCTTTTGCACAGCAATAAAAACCAAAATTACTGAAATAGTGAAAACCATACAATAACCGAGTTCAATTGAATTCTATTAGCAACTTGTAAAAAGGCATACCTAGATGAGTAATCAATCGTTTCAAATTATGTATGGAGAAGGGGGAGCCCAGTTTGGATCCAGTCTTTAATATTAAATAGTTTTCACTATTTTAGTAATTTTGGTTTTATTGCTATGCAAAAGATATCTTGGAAGTTTGCTAATTAGAATCGCAGTAACTTCGTAACCGGAAGTGGTATTGAAGTAAATCTTTTTTTATATGAAGGACAATCGGGTATAGCATCGTTTAAGATGTTTACAATCAATTTACATCATATACCACTTCCCTAACTGGGGAACTGTAGCGTTCGGGCCAAATTTTAACTCAATTTCCCTGTCACCCTGTACA
Source organism: Pogonognathellus longicornis (assembly GCA_034694085.1). Taxonomy (NCBI): domain Eukaryota; kingdom Metazoa; phylum Arthropoda; class Collembola; order Entomobryomorpha; family Tomoceridae; genus Pogonognathellus; species Pogonognathellus longicornis. Next base: position 2,288 of record JAQFYB010005606.1, on the reverse strand, counting down.
ATAGGGTAATTTTTAATGTTGTGTGCAAATGCGCCAAATACAGATAAATTGCTCATTTGTATTGTATAATATAAGTTTTAGGTTGTGTTTGACTGACACCATTTCTCTCAAGGGCGCTTTAGTTGATAGTGAGTTAAGAAGAAGCTTTTATCCAAAGACAACTTGTGGACCAAATTGGCTTCAAACATCACGTTAAGCCGCTTTTTCGGGTATTACCCTGGTAAAATGTCCTAACATAAATCAATATCGCACTAAAACAATACATAATAGCTTTTGTGTGATTATAATCAAAAGTGATTTTTTCTTGAATGCTCCGATTATTTATGTGATTATAATTGAAAGTGATTAATTTTTATGGGATTTACAAATGCAGATAAAGCTGCTTATTCACGACAAGAAAATAAGCGATTATGACAGAAATAATCGTATATTTCTAAGATTACATTTCTGATTATTATAATCAACAAATAAGTTGGCGCAAAAAAATCTATCATGCGCAGAGCAATTTAATTACATTAATCGCTTAATTTTCTGATTATTTTCTTGAGATTCTATCCCCCTAATGCTAAGGTAATTGTAAGTGTCAAATTCAATTGTAAAATGCATAAATATTTTTTGCAATAATACTTGCGGACCCGAACATGGTGCACCAGTCCTTTTGCTTGCTCTTAGGCTACCGCACTGTCCGTTAATGTTAATACAATATAGAGATGTGACGTTTTGTAATGCATTCAACGATTCAACCAGATTTCACAGGGAATATGAGAAATGCTGAATCATGCTGGGACTACAGAAAAAAACAGCGCGCTGCATCGTTCAGGCAGGCCTTTGTGCACTTTCGGTCAGGCAATAATGGGCAAAGTGCACAAAATCCTGCATGCACGATGCAGCACGCAACGTTTTTTCCTGTGGTCCTAGCATGGGGCGAAAGTAATCGAATCGGTCAATCAATGGCAGAGACGATTTAAACAATAGTTTAAAAAGTTTTGAAAATCTGTTTTAGCCACACCGCTACATTATACGAATAATTTAAAAGACTTGTACAAATAAATTAAATTGTCTAAATTGTTTAAATTGAGTTTTGGGCAAAATATTTCACAAATCTATTCAATTTGTGTTTTAATTTTTCTAAAAGCTGATTTTTTGTAAAAATCAACATAACATTTTTAAATCTATTGCGGAAATATCGTTTTGCAAAAAATATTGCAATTTTGAGGCTAAAAAAGACTACTTTACTTGGTATTCTTCAGTGGCTAGTCATGTATAGTACTTTTTCATAAAACCCTTGGAGATCAATCTTAGATTCGTCCTAGTAAGATGGTTAATATAATTCAATTCTATAAAAAATCCCATAGTATTATCGTAATCGTATTTGACTTTTCGTTATTATTATTCTATTTCATTTGCTTATAATATTATTAGGCAAATTCTTAAATAACACATAATAACCTACCCTGTATTTAAATATTACAGTATTACAATAATATAATTATTACATATTTATATAATTCTATTATTATGTAGTAAAGTAGGCATGTGTACTTATATTATACGTATCAAAGGAATGGATATTTTCAAGACCTCACCTGCATTCCGATAATGGCGTAAATGAAGAAAAGCATGGCGATGAGCAAACAAACGTATGGGAGAGCTTTGAAAGATTGAACGAACGTCCACAGAAGTATTCTAATTGTGTACCCTTGTCTTAATAATTTTATCAATCGTGCAGCTCTGAATAATCTTAGGAAGGCCAGATTTATAAAGTTTTGCTGTAACAAGTAAAAGTACACATATATTTAATTTTGCATATTTAGCATGCATAGCAATTACATTACTTCTTAAAGCGCAGTTAGCGCAGTGTAGTGTTCGATGTGATTTCCCTATAGGGACATCGGGACATGCCTTATATTTAATCAATCTTTAATTTTCATGTACTATATATGAATGCTTGAGACGAAGAAGGGCGTATATTACGAAAAATAAGTGAGCGCCACGTAACTCGAGACATGGGCTTATAACATGTGTAGGGTATTTTCATACATACTGTAGGTACCAAGAATAACAGCAAAAATGGCTTGTTGTCATCGATACAATTAGGTATCGAATTTTGAATAGGTTACCTACCCGTGTTAAAGACCCTATGTGGCGAGTTACGTGACACTCCTTGTAGTTATATAATATATAACTACAAGGAGTGTCACGTAACTCGCCAATTTTTTGGAGTACCAAAATGAAAAAGTTAGCTTAAAATGTAATTATGCTTTAAGTTTGTTGGAAGCGCAATCAAA
>JAQFYB010005605.1:0-13709 GCA_034694085.1 Pogonognathellus longicornis | reverse complement strand
CATGACAAAATAATTATTTCTACAGAATCTTTTACAATTCTTTGATGTGTAGAAAACATATGAAGAGCATTTTTTGCTTTTCAGCACCAATTCGGGTAGAATTGTCAGAAAAGAAAAGTGGAGGCATTTCTCTGTCAAGACAGTCTAAATCAATCAACCCATGGAAAGAAGAATGAGTTAAAAAGACGTCAATTTTGTTCCCGTCTTACACTCATCCAGTTTAATGCATTATGATTGATCGTATGACTATTATACACTAAGTACTTGAATGCATGTAATAAAGCTACTTAAATTAATTATACGTGTCACGTTGTATGTTAGGTACTTTGTATTATACGTTGTAGAAATCCAAAGCAATTTTATTTACGCACGTGTGCTACAGATACTAGATACAGATCTTCAGCGACTTCAGCGACAAGACAGATACACGTTATTATACATGCAGTCTGTAAATACAAAGCTAATGTAAAAATGTTCCATTGTATTATTTTGTATTAACATAATCTACGAAGATGAATTGTGTCTTTAAGATCGAAGGCGACTTACGACAAACGTATACGAGAGAGTAATTACATGGAAAGTGGCATTGTGTTTATGATTCATTTGAGTTTTTATGAAGTAGTCAGTTGAGTACAGAGTTGAAGTTTGTTCTTTGACCTGATCTGATGTACTGTGAGGTAGGGAGGTACTTCAATGCTATAAATTACCACAAGTAAATTAATGATTGACTGACATGGACACTCAATTCAGGCTACTGATATGATTTTTTGATGAGATGTGTAGACATTGATACGATTACATTATGATATCACTTACAAACAAATTGGAATGTACATGCGTGTGAAAAAGGATCATGTGGTGCTTATTGTTAGTGCAGAATCTGTATGGGGTGCAAATCCTAATCTGCACTCAATGAAATTTGCTTGAAGCGTGTTCATGGCCATTGTTTGTTTTTATTGAGAGCATTTCTCTCATTGTCAGTAAGGCTATTGGCATTGCCAACTTGATTCCGCCGACGACATGTTCTGTTCTTCACTTAAAATGAAATATTACACAACTAATTTTTCACTTCACGTGAGCGTTAGACAGAATTTTCCAATATAGTCGTATTTTCAGGCCTATCCTACTAGACAGATCTCAATATTGTCTGTAGCAGCTATCTGTATTTTACATGTATGATTTGTGAACGAAGTTACCTACTATTTTTACAATGAAATGCTGCATAATGTTTTATGGTTTAAATTGTAATTATTATTACAATATAACAGATCTTACTAACGAATGGAGATAAAGTAAAATATCCAAGAAAGTGGATGAATGATCTTAAAAATATCATGGAAAATAGTTGAACAATTGAAGATTCTGTAGAGTTCAACTTTAGCAAGAGCATAAAGTAGATAAATAAAAGTGAGTAGGTTGACTACACAATTTGCACTTGGTTTGTGCTTTGTGCAAATGTAAGTTTCTCATTTCACAGTGTGAATCACAATAGTAAGAGTGTAATGTCTGCATAAACATGCACATGTATACCAAAAACTGAAAGTACTGCTGTATATAGCAGAATACATACAAACAAACTAGAATCGTATACAAGCAAATGGATGTTTGGTATAATAAAGCAGATTTCGTACAGCAGTTACTCTCTGCAGTTGGAATTTTAGATGAAACGAAGTGGATCGAAAATGCTTCATCGACAAACTCATCCATGCCAGAAAACAATGCAGTGCACCATAAAAGCCCAAAGACAATAAATCCCTCCACCACCTACCTAACCTACCTAACCTACGTACTACAGACTCTGTGTAGGTAAAAAAGATGCAGTGCAATTCAAACCGGAACAGATGAACTATTCCCAGTGCCAATAAACCAGTTGCGTCTTCAGAGTGGATGCGCACAGTAGCAGCAGACACGAGTTGACAGAATCCAACTGATTGTGTCTGAGAGAGTTAAATGGACTCACTCTGCCACTACTTTACTACTTATGGCTCTTATGCATGGAAGCAGTTTTATTTTAGTGTGGCATCTCTAGCCCTATTAGACATACATGGTATACATTAACCATTATAGTAAAACAATTGCATTACAGATTACACACATAGAAAATAATAGAAACAGATGCAGAGCAAGAGTGACATTCCATGTAAAGCAAACTAGGCGAAGGAAATTCTATTGAGATCAACATCATTCGTGTTGTCCGAGTCATTCATTCGTTTAGCAAGCGAAGCGTAGTACACCATAATAATACAATTCGAATTTAGGTATAACTCTGCAAAACACACACATCGACATATGTGTAGTTGATTCTTGTTGTTGTATTAGTATAACTTACACATTGCTTTTATACATAGCCCTATGAACAAGTTTATTAAGCAAGTGCATGTAATTATAAAGATCCTCTCACTAACAAATAAACTTCTAATACTACACTACGCTACACTGCATGTATTGCCGCTGTGGTGCTCTGCATCACAATATTATTACTTGCTACCATGCAATCCCAGACAGAGTGGACTTTACTTGCTATCATTCTGACGTGCACAATTTATGCACTTAGGTAGGTATGTACTTTATTTTGCCATATACATACCAAAACAATAATACTTGACATTTTGGCAGTATAGTAAATTTCCTATATGAAGGGTTAAGAGTTAGTAATTATAAGTACCTAGTATAATATATACATTGCTAATCTAAGCGTAACGAAAGCAATATAAAATATGACACTGCTGAATGCATTACTCATAATGCCCTGTGTTTATTCAACGCAAGATCGAGTTTCTTTCCGCTCTGAGTCCAACAATTAAATTTGTTCACTCGATTTGTACCATTCTATTCTCATATTGTGTCCTAGCTACTAGGTATATAATTATTATAATTTGAAATTCATATTTACTTTATGTGACTAATATTTCAATTATTTGTAATTGCAAGGACCTTTCAGATTGCAAAATAAGTCGCATTATTTCTATATACTACCTACCTATACCCTGTTTGTCCTGATTAATTGCTAGTATATATCAAATCCATTATTTTATTCGGCTGCATTGGCAATTACTAATGTATTAGTCATTTTAATTATGTCTAAAATGTAGGGTACACTACAGTGGATTATTATAAGGGAAGATGAACATGGCGGATTAAATTATAAACATGCAAATGAAATCATTGCTTACAGTAGTTCATAGAATAGAAACAAACATTTCAAAGACAAGTATTGCAGCAAGTCTACATACCTACACAAAATAACAATTCTACTAGGTACTGCAAATGGACCTTTTTGAAATGTCAAAAATAAGGCTTTTAAAACATTGTAAACATAATATTCCTCATACACATATACAGGTGACGGAATAAGGCTTTCAGCTTATTTTCAGAAAAACGATTTCAAATTTAATATTCGATATAATATAAAAATGAATCTACAAATTATATTAGGAATACAAATCAAAGTAGTTGTGTTAAAGTGTAATTGACGTCAATGGAAAATCTAGTGCTCTTGTAGCTCCTTTTTCTATCGCCCACATTTCAATAGCAAAAAATCTAAACCTTGCAATGAAACAAACAAGCCTACCTATGTGTAAATAACTCAACACAATTACAAGGATCCTGCTATTTGTAAATACCAAATGACAATTTCAACCATTAATTTTGCACTCATCAGTACAAGCCATAGCAAATGTTAATGTGATTGACAACTTTAATAGAGATTACCTATTTCCCCATTATAAATGCATGTGCTCCTGACAATCAGAAACAACACACATGCATTATCTAAAAATCTAATGGATGTTGAGTCGTTAGAGTAAATCCAGAGCAGAGTGGGTATATAATGTGGATCTGTGTGTAATTCTGTATGACTAATACTTATTTGAAGTCGTACAATACACAATTAAGTTGCATCCTCACTCCGTACTCGTTTGTTCATGTTTTGTAGGATTGGAATGGAGTAGAACATTCTTTGGAAATGGAAGTGCATGCAAAACTGCAGGAACTGCAAAGTATGCGAGCATGAAGTACAGAGAATTGTACTACAGAAAGGAAGAGCTGATTAAATTGCGGCAGCCGCATGCATTTGTTGATTGCACTGCATTGTTGTAGATAAAAAGGACAATCCATACACGAAAATCGTTGCTAGACCGATAAGGGCAATTATTGTGTACTTGAGTGTGTGAGTGCATGTATATTCTAGTAGAGTATTTAGACTGCCGGGGCGCTCTCCTTCTTTCTTTTACAGACATGATGCATTTCAATTGTCTTTGCTTGTATTTTGTTGACGTAAGTAAACTGCTGCCACTACAATACGACACTGCTTTCCGGTTGACAGATAAGAAAGAAATTCTGCACCAAGCTTCTTCTACAGATACTACCAGCAGCTTTATTACACTGTAAGCAAAGCAAATACTAGTCTGTAATTCAAATGCCGGCAGTTCTCCGCAGAACTGAAAGTGGAGCACAAATACAGAAAACACACACAGGCAAACATCGAGATCTATTTCCGTTACAAATAAAAAATCTCTACTATAGTTTCATACACATTACTTCTTTACTACCCTACACACGCTAACTTAACAACACTCCCTTCCCAACAAACGTGAATAATATATTTACTTCTTGTAGAGAATTTATTATCCATTTTCCCATAAGAATCTTTTAAATATCTCTATACACCGCGAGGTATTTATACTATGGTTATAGGATAAGTTATTGTTTGCTTGAATGTCATCGTGTGCATATGCTACCCAAGTCAATGTAGCCATTTCTGCAATACGGTAATAATATACAACAGTGTATTATAATAGCTTTCAAAGTAATGAGTAGTTAAGCACAGCAACTACAGTCATTATAGAATAATATATGAGCGAGTAAATGTATCACTTGCATTTGCATTCAATCCAATGCTAATGTTGTTATTCATTATGTTCATTCACATAATAACACTAGAGTCGTGTGTCTTGCTTTATTGTGTGTATGGTGTATATAGAAAGAAAGAGATACATAGAAGAAGCTATTGTATTGTGTGACGATTCATTAAAGAATACATGCAGAATACAGACAGAGATATTCCAAGGAAAATTGTTAGCAGAAATGGTGTTAATGTATACAGTATTCCATTATTCTGCATTGTATTATTTGTTTCGTGTGTATTTTGCACACTCTAATACTACTAGGTATGTTGTATTTATAATAATAGTTGCATGGATGCCGCTGGTTTGTGCATTTACCATCATTAGGAATGGAGATAAAGAACTAGAAGATACACACAGCAAGAGCAAGTCTTCTTTTTTAACTACAAGAAAGGTTTTAGTTAGTTAGGTACAAATATTATTTATTATGTGTTGATATTAAGCAGCTTGAGAGAGATATGTCACTAGTACTCATGTTCATGCATGTGCAAAAGAATACTGGGAGAGTGGTTTTGCATAAAACTTTCTGACATTTACAAGCTAATGAAGGGAACAGTGTAAGTGAGTGCACAACGCATAGACAGCAGACATTGAGAGAGAGAGAGACTGCGAAACGAGAAGTCTTTAGTCTGTTTAGTTAAGAAATAAATATTATGAAGTTTATTGGTCAGTAGGGCACGAAACCAACTAATTGTCAGAAGTCACATAGAATTGCTGTTCTTTGGTTATTGTTAGGTACTTTATCGAAATGTGGATTGATGTTGTGGCGGACGGATAGGAAAGTAAAGACCGCAACAGCAGCATGCAGCTCATGTGCTGTGTGAATATATGGCTTAAGCTTTGTTTGTGTGTACAATGTCCAAAGTAAAAATAATCTGCAAATCTGAGACTTAGACAAGTTTGTGTGCTTACTTTATTTCAAGTTATTTACAACTACAAGGGCAATTTGAAATGCTTCTGATTTTAACTCACGACTTTTCTATCTATTCAATTGCGATTCTAAACTTGTACTTTGTACTACTATGTAGAAGTAGTCCCTATTATTACAACTGCGGCTTCTTGAAAATTCAGTATTCAGACATAGCGTGTCTGAATATTATACTGAAATGGAACTAAGTACTATTTAATGCAGTATCTACTTCTATAGTAGTCTTGTAGTTTTTTGCATAGTTTTTCTTAAAATTGGCACAAGATTCTACAAGAACAATTAATACATGCATCTTCGTTTTGAAATTTAATGCTAAAACTGAATAATTCTCGGCCAGTTTCTCTCCAAGACGTAATCTAAATTCAAGTTTTGTTATCATTAGCCACTTTTTTAATGCTTGACGATCACTGATCACATTCCGGATTTCCTCCACACGCCCGAGATAAGCGTGCTCAATATTATCAGTAGAAAGCAACTCTTCTAGTAATTAATTTTTACGATTTCATGGAAAAAGCCACAGACTATGTACCTAATGCAATGTACCTGCTATGCAACAACTATACACTATTTGCATGTTTTTATGGTAAACCCGTTCACGTCTTCATGTATTGATAGTATCTACTCTACAAGACATCATTTTTTATATTTTTAAACACAATATTTACAAAATTTTTTAAAGAAGAAAATACTAATACCTACCTATTACATGTAGGTATTAGTATACCTATACCTTCCATTATCTATTACAATAAAAAATGAACATGGACTTGGCGAAAATTAATTTACTGTCATCTTATATAAGGAGTATTTATGCGCAATAGCTACATACAGATTTCTGATACTTAATACAGATTACAGATTGCACATCCTCCCTTGTGTACTTTAGTTTTTGTTTTACTTACTTAGTAAAAAGTCAATGCATGCTCTTAATCAATTCATCTCTCTTGTAAGTTAAGTGAAGTATCAGTATATTAAGCGTATTTTTAAACTAGGTATTACAAGATGAGCTATTGGGTTTTTTCCACCCGTCAATACCATTATACTGTAACGTTTTAATTATTATCTGAGCATCCTGCTCGTGTAATAAAAGCTATTCAAAAAAGTAATTAGCACATACATTGTATATTATGGAATGACGGCGAACAAGTTTCTTGTGTGTGCTTTGAGAGAGATCTGCTGAAAAGATATTAGGATTATCGCTCTCCTTGAGGTAGGCTGAATGCGCTGAACTGGACTACAGTGGTATTTTACTTAAAGACTTCCACAAATACCTTAAACAAATACCAGTAGTTTAACTGCTACCATTTACTTACATTTGCTAAGAAACTGCCCTAACCTTACCAAACCTGTCCCTGCTGAACTTATCTAGAAATGGTAGGTACTCAGGCAAGGCAATCCATGCATGTACTTTTTCAATGTAGCCACAAAATCAGTTTGCTTGTAGACTAGTTCGTAAAGTATGACGTATTGGGTTTCTAAGTATACAACACGTATTTTAGTAATACCTACCTACCTCTACGGCTCTACCCATGTTATTATGTTATATGCAATTTTGCAGATAGTAAAGGAAGGCAAATATAAAGAGTTGAGCACAGATACAGTGCAATTTACAATAGTAGCTCTACTATTACCATAAGAAATATTGCACTAGCTATTTGAACTTATTTCTGTAGCTAGATTGGTATATGTATATAGTAAAGGTAGCATTGTGTTTTATCTGTATGCACACGCGTGTTATAATACTAGAGCATAAGTTTGCATGGCTAGCTACATTTCGATTGAAGTTAAACAAAGCAGAAATCCGTTTCAATGTCAAGCTGTAATAAATATCGTATGTACCTTAACTCCACTCTTCAATACACCAGAAGAGAAAAAAATCGAGACAGATAAAGTACGCGAGTGCATATGAACAAAGAATGTTTTATGATTTTTTTCTGCCCACGCAATGCATGTGTTCCACCACTACCACTACCTACAATGTACTATTATTTATTTACTTATGTACTCTATGTGCAAATAGTTATGTAGAATGTCTCACAGTATTAAATTTGTTGTTTTAAGGCTATGCTGTTGTGGGTATATATTATATATATGCCTTTGTGTAGTTTAGCTCACAACAACAGCGTGCACTGATTAGATGATGAGACCCGGACAAGGAAATTGTTTGCAAGCATAGCTAAACTAAACCTACAATTGTGCGTTTTAATTCTACAATACATTTTAATACTAATAACAAAATACAATGCACAACAAATAGAACCAAGCACACACACGTACATAAATCCTGATATAATACATAGAGCTATACACGAAGGTTTCGGTAACAATGCGTTGTAAAACCCAAACCGAATTGTTTCGAAACAATAATACAATTGAGCAATCTAAAGCAGAGACTAAGACAGATACGATCATCATGAATCATGAATGATCGTAACAATTTTATTATTTAAATAAGTCTCTAATTACACTTTGTGTATATTGCATGGCGAATGCTTCCTTGATGATTTTTAACCGAAAATTATATGGTAGCCGTAGGGCTACGAATTGTGTATGCGTATGAATGTGGACTTTGTGACTCATGCGACCCGACATGCCTCAATGAGATTTCTAAACTGGTTTAAGAACGTTCACTCATTAATTTTTCTAAGAATCAGAAAATGCTCTTGTCATCAACTGACCTTACATGCATACAGGAATACATGCACTACGTCAAAGAAAAATAAAGTGCAAAAATCATGCTTTACGACAATGAGAGCTTAAGAACTCGTAATAAAGCGAAACTAATGAGACACTAATGATGATTCTACCAGATGTTTAACAAAACTAATAACAGTAACTTGCTTTTCTTTAAATCAAATACGATCATCAACTGCAGGGGGAAGATGATGAGTCAACCTGTGTAATTTCAATACAGTAGAAATTTTCACCCTGGAAAAATAAGTTAACTGGCTGTTGTATCATTTCATATGACTAAGAGTATCGAACAGCTTAATCACGATTTACATACAAAAAATAAATAGGTATGTGTTTTCTATTTTAGTCCAAATAAAGTTCTGTATTACAAGTGCAGTATGATATGTACATAATATCCTACTACTCCCCATGACTTGAGACCAGGGAATGTTTTTTTTTGTGAATTGAGAAACTAACTGGATGACTATGATCAAGGGATATGATTTGTCCGCGTCATGTTGGTTTGCATTTAGTAGTAAGTAAAATTAGGGAAAGCCAGAATTTCTGGTAACGTGAGAAGAACGTGATGATAAAGAAAGAACAAAAAGGTTGACACATTGGCATTGACAAATATCGGAGTATGCGGCATCAGCTATTACGTGGTGCATTCTCGTACAAATAGTAAAAGCTGTAGGATAAAGGATTTCGTTTACCATGCTATGTAGCAATGTCGCTACAAGTACAACGTGCAGATAATACATAAATGGGGACATTACCTTCTCAATTGACGGTGGTCGTACTTCGCAAATCCGAAAAGTGGGGAAATCTTGATTTTTATGATTGATGGAGACTGCTCCACTGTGGCTGTGATGACCATGACCATGAGGATGTCCAAGGTTGAAGGTATTGTACTGGTGATAAGTTGCCTGTTGGAACGTGTGGCTATTAGATCCAGACCCAGTGCCGGGTCCACTCGGTAACAATCTCACATCCGGTCTTCCAAAATGACTGTATGGATTTCTAAATAAACTTGTTCGACTCCGGCTTCTTTCTTCTACAAGGGCTAAGGACTCGTCTAAGGCCAATGTGTGTAGCTGTCTGTTGAGTTCCTCTTCGAATTTCGGGATGGAAACACTAAAATCATGACAAATTTATTGAGTCACATGAAACTTAAGTAATTTCGTTTCATTTTGATAGCAACACCACTTCTCCAGCAGCAAAAGCAATAAAAATGCGACCTAATGTTAAGAACGTCTATAATTCTAGACTACTAGCCCATATATAGTCCTATCTAAATTGTAGTGCTCTTTCTCTCTTGTGTGTTTCATGAGAAATTGTGGAAATCTTTATATTCTTAAAAACTGGCTGCTCTGAACAAGTGAGCGGAAGTGGAATTACAGAACACGCTGTGCTGTGTTATAGTATAGTGGTTCCATATACATAGATTTGGATGGTTGGTTGGACAGCTTATCATCAAAACTTTAAGCTCCTTGAAGATTGATGAGGATGACTCAGCGTTATACTTTCTGTGCATTATTATAGCAGTTTACGATTTTGGAGAAAAGTGTTAATACTACGGAAAGAGAACAGTCTTTGAGGAATTCCCTAATAAAAACGAAGCCTTGAATGTCCTCTCGTTTTTTCTCCTTCTATACATTCTAAACCATTTTTTACCAAAACGACTTTCGCAGATCTTACTACAGGCTGCTGGAGTTGGCTTGCCATGGACATAATTTATCATGTTGAGCATTTGCTTTAATGTTTTCATGACATTTTTCCCTATATATAAAAGAAAGGAGCCATTACCATTAAAGTCCCTTCCTTTTGTGGAGAAGTATTTACTATGTGTTTATATAACATACATTTATGCAATCTTTTTGTTCCTATATATTTATCAAATTGCTATTTATTTAGCAACATAAAGCACCAATATACAATTTATTTGTAGCCACACTACAAGAGGGCTATTATTATTATAAGTACCTAATAAATGGTAGCCTGTTGTGATCTTTACAAGTTTACATACGTCAATGCAATAGAATAATGTATATTTATGGTATAATGGTCCTTACCCAGCAGACTGGTATTCTTCTACATAGGCATCGAAAACATAACGAGCTCCACGATGAATTGCCCAAATGAAAGCCAAATTACGGATGGCCTCTTTATAGGCTTGTGGATGTTGTCCAGTTTCCATTAAATTTTTCAACACTGACGCAGTGCGATAAGACATCCTCAAAAACTGCGACTTATGAATTGGATAACAGTCTGGCATCCTGAAATAAAAGTATAAAAGCATTGTTAGTTAATTCGCGAAAGTTTTTTGCTCCCATTTTTTAGACTTATTGAAGCCAATAATACTAATACTTACTAAAAAATCTATTGTTTAAATGAACATTTACTATGTAGGTTTTGCATTGATATTTCGTTGTGGATTCATTGTGCAAATATAAATACCTAACGATAAGTTGACCAGTTTGAACTATTTTTTGCTTAAAAATGACAAATCTCATTATGTATTCTGACTTTCAGAATTATGTAAAATTAAAGCGGAAGGAAATGTCTGTCAAATAAGACAAAGACCTGCAACAAATGACAAAGAAAAATCACTTGTAAATAAAATACTAATGTATGTACAAGGTAAATAATTTTTAGTAAACAATTCTACCTAGGTATGCATATGCCCGCCCCATGCAATACTACCGTCACTCACATAAGTAATTGGTAGTCAGATGACAAAGCGATAAAATTCTATTCATAGAAGAATTGTCTAAACAACATTATGTGACTGCACTTATGAAAGTTATTCAATCAACAGAAAAAACACTAAAATTAAGTTGTCAAGAAGAAATCTAATTGTCAAGTCTCAAGTGTCAGTGGGATTGTTTACCGTGACAAAAATGTTCGTTTTCACTGTATACAATTAGGTACCTACGTGTTTCGTATTTTCTGTACTGTCATTGTCATCATTATGTCATTCAGTATTTGACTTTCTTAATGTTTCGTTAAGGTGGCAGATAAATGACAAGGCAGAAGTAGAAATTAACAAATACATTTTCTGCAGATACAAAGACGCACATTCTTGCGTACAAACTTTTATGGACAAATATGCTATAATCTCTTTCCCTATTACTAATACTTAATAATACTAGTGTGTACCAACGGTCTAGGTATGTGTACTAATAATGCATGTAAGTACTCAGATGATCCTAACTGGTTGCAATGAGTTGACATATTTTATGTTTGCTAATAATACTGAACCTTCACTTGCACACAATGCGTCTATGCTTCAATTGCGACGAGATCTTGACTTCTACCACATACAATATAATACAAATATACTACTAGAATGCTATGGATCTATTTATGTGTAAGGCGTAACTTCAGCAAACAATATGTCTCGCTTTTTTCCTAAGACATGAGAAATTGGAGTTTGTTTTGTTACCTAACATAGAAAGAAGCTCTGTATCTTAACAAGACATTAAGCGGATCTTTTTTACGGAATTTATAAAATCCTATTAACTATTTCTTACAATAAGATTTTTGCATCTTTGCAAACTGAGACACGTAATCTACCAACAATGGTTTGTTAAGTTGGATTACCTGCACAAAATGGACATTAATAATTACGTTCTATAAAGAAATTGGAACAACTTGTGTTGTAAATTCTGTACGTAAGTACATAATTCATACCTATCCAGAAAGTTTACTGCATAAATCCAATACATAATTTTTACAAATAGATGTGCTGATATATTATTTTTATTTTAATTCATACTTTAGACTAGACAGTAAAAATACACCTATAGATGTTTCATGTATTGAAGAAATTCTAAATAGACAAGATACATAAAATGGATAGTGTTTTCATAAACACTTCAATTTTTGATCATAAAATATAAGTAAATGGGCATGTGAGAATTAAATTCTTTTACACCTCTGTACAAAAAAAAGCACACTTGATTTTGAAAACTTTAATCGCACATGCACAAAAAAGTACACATATGATTGTTTGAGCTTTGTGTTCAATAAATAAATAATAAACCTAATGATTGTTACAAAGTTTTTATCCAAATGAAGTAAATTTTCATTGCAGTTTCATACAGGTAAAAATAATATCTATAGTTATTTTAACATACCCACCAGCATAAAAAAGTGAAGTATAAAACAGTAGTAGTCAGCGTATAAAACGTAGTAAATAAAAACTAAACCTTTGACCGCCATAAAAATTCAATATTACGATTACGATTCTTCAAATCAAATGGTATCTGCTATTCATTTTAATTACATCACTGCTTTGGTACAAACAAATGCTAGTCATAAATAACATAATAGTAAACATGCAACAACGGGGGGAAATCGTTTTTATTCAGCAAAAAGGTTATGGTATGCTTAAAAAGTATATTTAGACTTACAGTAAAAATAGTAAAAAAAAATCATTGCCATTTGCTTAAAGGTACATGGCATAGACACCGAGGCTTATACCTATTATGTACATTGATGATGAATCGTAGTATTAGGTTTGGTAGTGCGTATTTGGGAGATAACGCAATATTATGCTTGTGTTATATGGCCTATTACATATTAACTTCCTCGGGAAGCACTTTGAGTTCATTTTAATAGCTCGTGAACAACGTTAAATCTGAATTGACGGTATTAATCTGAAACGTGAAAAATTGCTCAAGTTGATCGTAAATGGTAAATATTCTATGCATGTATACTCTGTAGTAAGAACGGAAAGTAATTAAAAGGGCATCTCACTAATCTTTATAGCTTTTTAGCTTTTCCAAGAAATCTCCATTAAAAACTCATATAACCAGACTTGAGGTTATATTTAACAACCATTCTTTTTTGCTTAAAGCCAGTCTCATATCAGTATCAAACCTGCCCTCTTCATGTTATAGTGTAGGATCCACACGAATATATACAAACTATGCAGTAACACTTCTTTGTGGGCTCCACCCAGAAAGAAAATCAGCATCAGTCATCATTACGTAAATGAAGAGGTACCTAAGTACCAGTAATGCAAACAAAAAAGCTAGCGCAGCCATTATCTTTTATCGTTGATAAGAATCGCATATATGAGGCTGAATCTGCCTATGTTGAGTAACACTACTGGTCTGACCACCAGGGTTGCCAGATATACTCAAATCATGAGTATTTTACTCAAATTTAACCACATCCTCAAAATTCTCATGAGAATG
>JAQFYB010005604.1:0-13710 GCA_034694085.1 Pogonognathellus longicornis | reverse complement strand
TTGCACAGTATCGCTTTCACTTTCAACAGTTGAATCACATTCTGCTTTCTTTGCATATCTTCTGGCGGTTTTGTAATGATCTGAATGGACAAAATGTTAGAATATTTAGATTAGATATTTAGAACATGTTTACATAATGAATGACAAAAAATAATTAAACAGAACAAAATAAATTTTGGCAGCAAATGTATAATAAAAGGGTGACGTAGTAGTTAAGTAGGTATCAATAAAACTTAAAAACTTACTTGATTGACCCAAAAGACGAGCAGCGAACTTCTGCCAAGTAATGTCAGGCACTGTTGTTGAATCTTTTAAAAATTTTGATAACTTTGGCCCGGTTACACTTGGCCAATAACATATTGTATTGTGTTGTGTAAGCCAACTGGTCGGAACAGCTTCTACTGTATTTTCAGTTTCAAAAGCAACAACCGAAAAATCTTTAGGGACTGCCATTTTGTATTACTTCAATGTTTGGTACAAGGCAGTCAGAATGGATTGGAGAGTGGATGTGCAAGTTTCGACGAGCATTATTGTTTGAGTTAGCTTTCCCTCCACTGGAATGCAACATTGTTGCAGTAATGCAACATTGTTGCAGTAATGCAACAACCATTAAAAACCTTCGTTTTGTTTAGCTTGTGACTGCAAACTTGGATCATGCTGTCATGATTAGAATATTGCAATGATTGATTGATGCAATTGATGCAATACAGAGGCAAGCTAGCATTTACAATATTGGAAGTTCACAGCGTTTGCAGTGTTGCTCCAATGTTGGAAAGTCGTAGCACTTACAATATTGGAATTCCACAGCGTTTGCAGTGTTGTTACAATGTTGAAAAGTAGCAGTACTTACAACAACAGCATTTTGCAAGTATAACAAGCTTGCGGCAAACTTATTCCAAGTACCCATGTTTATTGGGATTATATTTCATTTATCTTTCCATGCGGAATTATATTAAAATACGCCGGACCAATTTCTTAACAACACTCCCTCTATGGGAATATCAAATTTAACAAATAATTGGTTCGCGAATGACGTGTTCAATAACACAAAACTGTTTGCTGATGCAGAGCTACATAAATCAATCTGTATTTGTACACTTTGGAGTACGTGTACGTGACTCTTTGCATTAATCCTGAAGTTTATGTACCGATTCTGCACGATTGCATTGCTCTGAAAGATTGCTAATGAATATTTTAGACTCTTGTACTGTCTTATAACGACCGTTTGGAACACTTCATTTACATGTGGGGGCGGCTGCATAAATCAGATTATGAATATATTTGGTGTGTTTCATATTCATGTCAATTTACAAAATAGTGTGTTAAGAAATCATATTTGCATTATTTGCTTACTCCCCTTAAATATATATACACTGGTGTGGCAAGGTATGTATAATTTTGTGTTTGTCTTGAAGTCCGAATTTGCATGAAAATATATTTTATTACAATTATGTAATTTTTTTAATTTCTGTTCTTTTCTATTAGTCATATTAGTTCTTTAAGAATCAAATTGAAAATTCTATAAAAAATTGGGCAAACATTTATGATAATATAAATATTTTATAAAACTATACAGCCAATTCACAAATTATTCACGTTTCTGCTATAAACACCAACAACCTTGCACTTACAATATTGACATATTTTCTACAAAAAAATTATTAAACAAAGGCTGTTGAGAAATTAAGTTGACTTGATATTTTTGATTATTATCTGTGACGTATTTTGAGTTAAGTGTTAAAGAATGGAAGCCACTTTCCCCAAAACAAATTTGGACGAATTATACAATAAATAAAATTATTTATCCCCCCCCCCCAATTGCCAAGAAGCAGCCCATCTTGTAATACATTTTTTGCCGTTGTCCCCCAATACGTGACATGGACTCGCCCCTGATTATAAGTGTTCAAAATTATTGCGCATGATTTGTCCAATGTCAAAAAATTTGCATTTGCAGACGTGGAGGTTTTGTGAAGCATGTGGCAAATGCCTTAATTCTCGAAGTTTCTATTTCTTGTACTTTGAGTTTGCAAACGTATGCCTGAGAGTTTTACTTATAGACTCTGCCCTGCTTTTCTCCCTTCACTTGAATTGCTGAATCATCCAAAGAAGAACATATTGAATAGTGTAGTCACAATTTGTCTTCAGCGACCTAGTTTCTACTTCGAAATATATTTATTCAAATAATTGTGAAAAAGTTTAATGACACGTTTTAGGATAAAATCCAATATACGTTTTGTGGAAATTGACATCAAAATAAAATAAACAACATTTACAAATTTTGAAAGGGAATTGGTTTTTTCAAAATTATTTCCATCAGACGATTTGGATTTTCTTGACCAGTGTATTGTTTGTCTATACAATATGAAGGTAATAAAATAATAAAATATAATACAAAAGTGTTAAGAAATATCAACTAACTAATTGACATATAGAAATAGACCATTCAATAATCACTATATTTAATACATTATTTGTAAAATTTGTAAAATTTTCAAAACGATTTTGCTCATTAAATGAGCAACTACATAATATGGTTAAACACCAACACATTTGCATTAAGCACTTTGGCAAAAAGTGAAACTTTAAACAAAAAACATTATAAATCAGATTTAGCTAATAAAATTTTTTATTTTGTAGTTAAACATAAAATGAGCATTCGAATGAAGATGATTGAGTAAAAATGGTAAAATCTCTAGCAGTGGATCATTGGGATGCTTGGGGCCCTAACCAAGAATTTTGTACTATACACTAGAAAAAATCAGGTCTCTCAAATGTCTCAAGTAAAAGAAGTTATTTAGTAGTAGCATTACGAACATTTGTCGAGCTTTGTGCAAATGTGATCTATTTTATGCTGATTTTGATCCGAATTTGAATTTCTTGCTCTTACGCGCAAATTTTATATATTTACGTTAATTGTAACTCAAGTTTTCAATTCTCAATTTCTAAACTGCCACTATCATATATCACGAAGATTTTTTCTCTCCCCCAACAACGTGTGACATGGATACACAGCAACAGCGATGTAATGTTGCAAAACAACACTAAGTACATAGTTCGTCATAGATAGTCAAAAGCATTTGTGCTAGTTGAGACAGGGCTAACTAAAATAAGCTTAATACAGCTACTTAAAGCAGAAAATATTAATCAACAATTACTTATTTTCAATTATTTTAAAAATTTAGTTTTGTTCAACAAATATGTGTTCTGGAGCTTTCAACGAAATCATGCAGGACAAGGTCTATGGTAATTAAATTACACTCTAAAATTCATATAACTCACTTATATGCTAGATTTAATCAAAAGATATCATTCATGGTTTTGATTTATTCCAATTAAAGATTTTGTTCACCCGGTTCATTGGTTTTTACTACCTACGAAGTACTATATATACTACCAGGTACAATTATATATCCGTATTAATTATAAATACATTGAATATACAGCTAATTTTGTCACTTTCGTGCTGTTGTTTAATCCTACAGCGCTGTATGAAATTTGATGATCTTACTTTTTATATCACCAGAAATGTTTATTATGATTAAGTTCAAATTTTGTAAATCCACTAAAGTACCCCTGATCTTTTATCTAATGTTATTGTATTACTTATTACATTAAACAAGTAGATATTCGGTCAATTCATTAAAAAATATTGTTAAATTTAACAACATATAAGTTGCAATACATACGAGTAGGAAAATAATGGATTAGTTGTATAATCACCAACCATTATTTATTATTTGTAAAACACGTTTAAATCAACATAAAATACATTCTCTATTTCTCAATAGATTTGCTGTTGGAACGACCGTTACAAAATACGCTTTATGATCATCAGGGATCTAAAGGAAATTGAAATGTTAACAATATTGGTAAGTTTTTAAAAAAGAAATACACAATCGCCTTATTACAAATTCGATTACAATATTGAAATAATTGATAATACTATATTTGATTTTGCATGAACAGAGCATATCAAAAATCCAATGGATATCGCAAATCCTCCTATAAAAAACTGTTTATGAATTTTTCGTTTTACAATTACTGTTACTCCATTACGGTAATTTTATTTGATGAGATAAATGTTAAGTTTAATATAAGTAGAATAGTTATGATAGACTGTAATTTAAGACGAATAGCTATGGTAAACTACAGACTGTTTCAACCAACACCTTCGGCAAATAATACATGGTGCTTTGATTTACCTACTCTACTCATGTTCTATTTATGCTCTCGCGCCATCCAAGATGTCCTTGTCTGGCAGCGATGTAAGCTAACGTGAGATCACCATGTAGTATTTGCCGAAGCAGTTGGTTGAAACATACTGTATAGTTCTAAATATGAAAATTCCAAACTTCTTACAAATACTTTCAGCTGAGCAAACATATTATTTGGATTGTGTTGACAAAAACTTTCGCTAGATTTGCTTAACACAACTGAAACATAAAAATCCCTTACTAGTGCGGATATGAAAAAATTGCTCTAAAATATTATTATAAGAATTTATTCTTAATTAGGTTAAATGAAATTCAACCCTTCTTCATATACGCTTGACAGTTTTTGAATTGAGTTGGAAATGTTTCATTTCCCGTCGTGTAGTTTTAATTGCTTTTTCGCAGAAGCATATACTCTTTTTCTAAGTATTAAAATTATACGATGAAATGTATTTACAAACGAAATCACCATGCCAATCAATTTCAATATTGTTGACTAAGAGGTTTTGCTGTCTTATTATGTCTGCAAACAGTAAGGTGAAGTGATGTAGATTTTCACCCATTCTATATTAGGTATGTCATGTCAGGTATAAACTATTTTGGTGGAGGTCAATTTGAGAAAAAGGTAAACTTTCTCTTTCAATCTCCAGCAATCCAAACAATGCAGGTAAAAATATACATTTAGAAAATGTAACAGTGTGTACTGAAAAAATGTTTTTTTCAGCTCAAAGTAAATTAGTACGAGTAAAATAGTTTTGGTGTACTATTTATACAAAGATATGAAAGATATTTTAACTCTGGAACAATACAAATAATTAATTACTTCCAAAGCAGCAAATTTTAGGAAGAAGTAATTGAATTTTTTGTCTAGACATCATCTACTAAGAAAATAATCAGTTTATAATTTAATACTTCCAGTTTTTTGTACGCATACCCTCTTATATATATTCAAATATTACCAACATTACTATTGTCTTCCACATTTGGTTGGTTTCCTGGACATGCAGCATTTTATTCGAAGCAAATATAACATTAGTATTACATGTTACTTTCATGTATGCAGAAATTTAACATCAAAAATTTAAACTAGCCACTTATCCAATTTTTGCAATTACTCGACGTATCCATTTTTGTATGGTTTAAAATGTTTTGCTTGTACTGCCTTAGAAAATGATGATTCTAACATCCTTCGCATCAATCGTACCACAAAATAAAATATTTATAACTCTACCTTAGAGATTAGAATACTGGCAAAAGGCCACATCCACAAATGCCGTCAAGTCATAGCACTTTAATCTCTATTTTCTTCAATCGTCTACCTATGACTCCATATTTTCTTGTTTTGTTAAGGTAGCTACTGCTACTTTTTAACACTTCTGTTAAAACTTTATTAATAAAATCGGTCATTTCTGAAGCAAACATCCTAGAGTGATTTTTATCGTCAATGTCCACAACTGTAGCGGAATCAATTGCCACTTCTTTTTCGTACGAGGTTTGGCTGTGATTCATTGCAACTTATTTGTAAGCGCTTCTTCCTAGGTTCATACCTACTTTCTATTTTCTGGGACTCATAGGTCTTTCTTTGACAGTTATCTTCATTCTGAATGTGTTTTTCAATGTGTACCTTCAAAGTATTTTTTATTTTGAAATTTGGAGACATACAATGTTGATTCTCAACGTAGATAATTATAGTTCCCTCATTAAGCAGAATTTTGGGGCATTGACGCCCGCGGTCCTGGCTCCGCGTTAAAAGTTGTGTATTTGCAGTAAAGACAGTCTGGTGTTTTGTCTTTGTTGTAATACTGTACTCCAATGATGTCAGGATCAACTTAAACCAAGTCGTTAATACTTATTGCTGTTTCAATCGTCTATTTGTGGTGGCTTAGCAGTAGCATTGGTTTTAGTTTGTTTATTGTTTGGCACTTTGTCATTTGTCAAACTTAGATTTACAATTTCTGTGAATATCTTTTCAACTCGTACTTTAAGCGTTTTTTCTATACTTGACATATATTGACGGAAATATTTTCGAAAATAATTGTAACACATTATTGATTTTCATTCTCATCTTCATCAGTTTTAATCGTTTTGCGTCTACGGGACCTTCCAAAGCCATTTCAATTGGATCTCCTTCTAGTAACCTCTTTCTCGTGTTTTGCCCTCATTGTATTGCGAGATATTCTTTTCCATTTTATATTCATCCTCATTGCAACATTATTAACCAAATCCATATTATGTCTGCGTTTTTTAAATTGTGTATTAATTAATTTTTTAGTTTAACTACTATCGCCCCTGCCTGAGCAAAAAAGTTCTAATGACATACACACGTGGCTTACGAATTTATAAAAATGCACATTTTACCAATCATTTATGTCATATTAATTTATACACCTTACATAATAAATATAGTACAGTGTACACAGTGTACAGTAAACCAAGTTCCATGGCTAAATTTATACACTGACCCATCTTAATTATAAAAAATTGAATTAAAATATATTATTAAGAACTAATGACAACATAACGATCATACATCATAACTGTAGATAAGGTAGTCTGCAGTAAGAATGATTACATACTCGACAGGTTAATTTAGCTTGTGAATAATAAATACAACATTATTATTTTTAGTAGCAAGCAAATACAAATTTCTTCATACTGACTCTTTTCTGATAGTACAATACATGTCTTTGGCCAGAAATTTCAATTGACGTTTGGTTTATCGTTGTTTCTTGTGGGGTAGTGACTTTTAAATGACGTTCGTTATCGTTTTAAATCCTTTTCTCCTCCTTCTCGAGAACTAATGACATGTCTGATAATATTGTGGGATTGCTCCTGATTTCAGAGGTATCTTAAATGGAGTTTTGCGGTTTCTCAATGGTGGCAATTGTTGTAATTATTGAAGTAGGAAAACCATTTGAAACCCATTTGTTTCCTTTTTGAAACGTCTTACATTTTTGATTGTCGTCATCATCGAGGTAGGTTGAGAAGGTTCGTTTCAATTGGGATTTCAGCGTTTATTTGGTTTATAGGAATAATATGGTTGAGGAGGTGCTCCATACTGCACCTTTTTGATTTTTCAAACTTCCGGTTGTTCATCATCCTTTGGACGATCTGTTGCTAAAGTGCTCAACATATGTTTCCAGCATTCGGTAACATTACTCAATCCTGGGAGAAGGTGTTTCGAATTCATTTTCTTTCTGTAATTTTAAATAAAGGGAAGAAAATGTTATGCGTCTGTATAACATGAATGGATCTTTAGATCCCTAATTTCATTGTGGGTTTAGTGACCCTTTGGTCATGGATCGAGTGATCCTTACGTTATCAGATAGAGGAGTTGTAGGAGCAATGGGTTTTGGTAAATCAGTGGCAGATAGAGAATAGGGGTTTTTAATAGGTTTTGAAGAAGGTGCCTTAGGTGCATGGCATAGGAGAAGTCGCGCGTAAAGAGGCCCCGCACTCAAATATTTGCAACATGGGGAATTACAGTCACCGATAACTTTGTATGTTGAATGTATTAATTATGTATGAGAGGATATATATGTAATTACATATTCGTTGCGTTGAATTCTACAGACCAAACGTTTCTGTTTTACTTTTCATGTCAAAACAAGCTTATACACAAAGTTCTATTTTACTTATTTTCATCTATAGTAAATTATACAAAAGATGCTAGAACATATGTTGAAGGTTACGACATATTTTTACATATTTTGCTCATTATGGGCCTATAGCATCTAATAATATCTCCAATGGTGTACCCAACAGCAGGATAATTGGGCAGGTGTCCCCCGAAATCCAATAAAAGAGGGTTTTTCACCATTAGAAACTAAGAGGCCTACTTATAGTGAAAATGTATAACTGTTCACGAAAACAGTTATACATTTTCACTATAAGTAGGCCTCTTATAGTGAAAAAATATAAAGTTTACGCGCAGCGCAAATTTGCAAATAAATTCGCGCTGCGCGTAAACTTATACGTTTTTAGGTTAGTTGTCGTGAACAGTTATACATTTTCACTATAAGTAGGCCTCTTAGTATATCTTCACGCATCTTATATTTTGTCAGGTATATGCTATATAGATGGAGAGCAGTTTGAGAAAAAAGGTAATCTTTCTTATTCGATCGCCTTCTGCAGGAATCCAAGCAATATAGATAAAATATATTTTTTTTCTAAGGGTGAGTACTGGAAAAAAAAATTATTCTATTTTTAGCTACACGTAAAATAATAACAAGTAAAATAGTTTTGGTGTACTATTTATACAAATATATGAAAGATAATTTTAATTCTAGAACGCGACAAATAATTATCTCCTTCCATAGCAATCAATTTTAAAAGGAGAAATCATGGAATTTTCTGCCTAGTTATCATCTATTGAGAAAATGACCAGTTTATAATTTAGTCCTTGCAGTCATGTTATGCGTGTATCTTTCTATATTGTTCACATATTACCAATATTACCTTTCGTGTCCCATATTCAAAGTCGGTTTCATGGACATGTAGCATTTTATTCGACTCAAATGTAAAATTGATATAACACGTGCTTTACAAGGGTGTATATAGCTAGGTACTGCTACTTTTCAACACATTCAGTTAATACTTTATCAAAATGATCAGACGTTTCAGAAGCAAACATTCGCGAGTGATTTTTATCCCCAACGTCCATACGTTCAGCTGAATCAATAGCAACTTCCTTTTCATACGAGGTTTGGCTGTGACTCATAATAACGGATGTGTAAGCGTTTCTTCCTAGGTTCATCCCTACTTTCTAATTTCTGGATTCGTGAATTTCTTCCAGGTTGTTCATCGATATAGTTTTCATCATTCTGAATGTGTTTCTCAGTTGTCATGTGTACCTTCAAAGTATTTTTCAAGTTGTTGAATTTTTGGGGCATACTATGATGATACTTGAAGTTCTCTCCTTTAGTAAGATTGTAGGACATAACGCCCACTCCTGGCTCCCGTTAAAAGTTGTGCATATTTTACGCTAAAGACCGCCAGGTGTTTTGTCTTTGTTGTACTGCACTCCAATGACGTCAAGTTCAAATTGAAGCAAGTCGTTAATATTTCTTGCAATCTTCAGTGTCAATCTTTTTGGGATCGCTTTGCGGTAGAAATTGGTTTAGTTTGTATATTTTTTGGCACTTTGTATGTGTCAAACTTAGAATGTCTATTTCTGTGAATATTTTTTCAATTCGCACTTTAAGCGTGTTTTTTATACCTGACATAGAAATATTTTGTAAAATAGTCATATCACATTGATTTTCATTCTTCCCTTTATCATATTTTCAATATTTTTGCTTCTACACTCCCGTCCAAAGCCATTTCAATTCTATCTTCTTCCTGTAGTCCCTTTCTCGTATATTGGATTGCGACATATTATTGTCCAATTTATTTTCATCCTCGGTTGCAGCATTATCGACCTAATTCCTATGATGTTTGCGCTTTTTTCAATTGTCTATTAAATAATTATTGTAAATGTCTAATTAGAGTTTAACTCCTATCGGCCCTGCCTGAGCATTAAATTCTAATAACGTACAAATCGTGACTTCAGAATTTATAAAAATACCCATTTTACAAATCATTTATGTCATATTTACTTACCTTACATAATAAATATAATACATTGTAAATATATATGCTGATCCATTTTATTTAAAACAACTTGAAGAAAAATATAATATTAAAAACGAATAACATTAAGAAAACAGCACTGTAGACAAGGTAGTCTGCAGTAAGAATGATTACATACTCGGTAGGTTATTTAACTTTGTGAATAAGAAATAATACAATATTATTATTTTTTGTAGTAAGCGAACTCAAACTCCTTCATACTGAATTGTTTCTGACAGTGCAATATATAGGGTATGCTGATACCCGTTTGCATTTTGCTGATGCTTTTAGTTGCGATTTGCTAACTCGTATGCCTCACGCCTGTAAAAACGAGACAGTGAGTATACATTACATAAGCGTTATTTTATTAACGTGACTAATATAACATTATGCTTGATGCCGCTATTGCACCGTGTGAATAAGCACCGGATATTGGTTATAATTACCGAATGACCGTGCGGGCAATTGTGCGGACGCTCGCGCTCTGTTAAGTTTTGTAAGCGCAGTAGCAAAACAGCAACATTACAAACTTCCAGTCATTGCATTCATTGTAGGAAAAAAGCTATTATTTCTACCTCCAGCAGTAAATTGAAAACTACATACCATTATTACATTAAATGCATACAAATGAAAATACATGTTCCTAACGGCACTAATATGTAAATGCCGCGATATTTCATTGCGATTGATAACTAACTTGTATTATTACCTGCAACCGTAATGTTGTACTAACCGCACCGAACTAGGTGGGGCTCCAGCTGCCAGGGAGGTTTATAATATATCATTCTTTCGAACACTGATGGGTATGACCAATGTGGTTCTTTGGACATTTCCTTTAACTGTGTTTAATCAGATAATAATTCCACAGACCTGTAGAATTATTATCACCTGGGAGGAAATTGGAGCTTTCCTTAATAATAATGTGTAGGGCATTTGTGTAATAAAATGTCCAACTTCAAAATCGTCCCTTCTTTTGTAAATATTCGCATTTTTATCAATTCGTAATCGACAAAGTGTTAGAATTAGAACATTTATGCTAAGTCAGGGGTAATCGGCGGTTGGCTACTTGAAGACATTGACGGGCATAATTATCATCATAATGGCCAAATTTATTTCCGAAATATTTTTTGCTTTTGATGTATAATATTTGAGTTGGACTTTTGAGCATCTTAAAAAAACTTTGACTATCTTAAAATACTTAATTTTATATCTCATTTGTACTGCATGTATCTGCGTCGTCTTTTTGGAGGCTGGAGGTAACTGTCACGGTTCGTGGACACAGCGTTCATGAATGCACCCAATAAAATCTATAACGTTGCAGGAAACTTTGGACTTAATACATTGTAAGAGCCTGTTCAGTTTTGATTTTTTAATTTTAAAAATTCATAACTTGGCCAAAAATTTACTGATGAAAAACAAAATCTTTCGTTTCTTGCAAAATGATATTTCTATTTAATATTATGTTATTTTACATATTAATATTAATAGTTGTTCGTTAAGTTATATATTTTATGGAGTAATTTACTTAGTGCAAAAATGTACTTAAGTGCATATTCACAATTATCTTCAAAACTGTAACATTTGTGTTGTTATATTTGTAAATATATGGTTTGAATCACTATAAACCTATAAATGTCACTATAAATATTAATTTATCATCGATGAATACAATATGGCAATTAAATACTACGGTGTGTATTTTTTATTGACATTGTATAAAATTGTTTGAATTAAACTGTGTATTAATTCATATGGCTTAATTTTCCATTTTATTTGTGTATATTATACCAGTTCTCTGCAGTTGTGGCATATTACGTAGCTGTAAGATGTAATAAAATTTATAAAGTGTACATATGATTTCTAAATAAACCATTGAAAATATGGACGTTGATATCTTATTCGATTTATACAATATATGTAGTAAAAATTGGCTATTAGTATTGCATGAGCTTAGAACTTAATATATTAGTATTACCCTTTTATATTTGTCAAAAACATTATATAGGCATTGAATATTGCATTTATCGAGAGTCATACATAATTTTTCAATACCTAACGAAATAAAATTATCTGTGTCAAATTAAAAATTGGCTATACAGTGTTGGGGAACCTAGATTTTCAAATTTTAATAAATATCGTGGTTTCATAGAGGATGTTCATAATGAACGCAAACATTTTCGTTATTTCTGGTTATTACAAATGTTTGTCAACAGCAACTACAATAGGAAATAAATAGACACGAAATCTTATTTTCATATTTTTAATAATACGAACACAAGGAGAGTTGTTCATACAGACACACATTTTTTAAGAATTCTAACTCGGAATGTTGCAAAATGTGTCACAACAGGGAAGTATACTCTAAGGTACTTAAGCCGGGCGCTTAAGCAGCCCCCAGATTACTCATGGTTACATATTATTATTATTATTATTGCGCCACGAGAGAATTTGAGACATCTGATATAAAAATTTGACCCATTTCAGTTTAATTTTGAAAAATTAAAAATAGATAATATAAAAATTTCGTAAAGATATTATAAGAGTTTCGAAAAGATAATATAAAAACAAAACATTGGTATAATAATTACTTCCACCTATCTCAAAAACATCAATTAGTCGTGCCACCAAATTTACCTGAGGGCAATTATAGTGGATGAATTCGAGAGCAATAATACTCTGCCATCTAAAGGATTATGTCTCTTCATTATTGGATCATATTGTTATAGTTGATAATAATTTAATTTCAACCTCTTTCCATTAATATATCATCTATGTCTCTGTTAATAAATTTTATTAATAATAATAAACATAAACCCTCAATAGGAACATCACCATAAACGTTAATATTCCGTCAGATAATTAGTTTTAGCAAGCATTTTGTTGAAGTTGAATTAAAACGGTTCGTGCTTTTGTAGTATGTCAGCAGCTTAGGTGATTCATTGCATATACCTATCTATCAATATCATATTATGTGAGTTCTTGGTTTTAAGAGGCAAACCGGGTAATATGGCTGTGAGACAATCTGTCGAGTTCCATCAGGATTTTTCATAATATACATATCATATAAATACAAATGATGATATTGCTTTAATTCATGTATTCAAGCAAGGAATTTAAAGCAATAGTTTTACAATTAAATGGATAAAAGTATACCGCAAACTACAATACTGAAACATGTGCCTCACAGATTAGATAAGGGCAATATATTACATCAATATGCCGTATAATATTCCGTATCTAATCTTTCTTCCATTAGGAACTCATTTATTCACACGTTCAATTTAAATCATTGTTTTGTGGTTGCAGGTTGCCTTATGCTTTGTTTCGTTCCGTTAGGGTTGAAGATTTGGGTTTCTGCTCTTGAACCATATTCCTGACTGATGTTCCATCATTCACATGGGGCAATGTCATAGTATTTAGCAGTTGGAGAACAAGTTTTGCAATACAGCTAAGACTTTTTTCAAATGCAGACTTTAATTGTTCGACGTTGACACAATTTCCTAACAATAAAAACTGGCATTGCCAAAAATTGTGTCAACTTTGAGGAATTACAGTCCGTATTTTAAAAGTAAATAAATAACCGACAAAGTTGACGCTTTATTTTATACCGTGTTCGAGCATCATTATTCCCCGGAATTTTACTCAGTTAGATGATACACTGTAACTGCCCACGTATTAAATGTTGATGGCTATTCTAATTATAATATTAGCACTTAGCAATATAAGAGTCGTACGACAACAATCTAACATGTTTTTAGACCTCACGAGGTCTTATAGAGCCTTTATGTCTGTCTGTCCGTCCGTCTGTCTGCCTGTCAGCACGATAACTCGAGTAAAAATGAAGCTAGGCTGATGAAACTTGGCACACGCTTAGAAGAGGGCAAAACTA
>JAQFYB010005603.1:0-13710 GCA_034694085.1 Pogonognathellus longicornis | reverse complement strand
TCTAATGCGGAAACTGTATGAGCATTTATTTACTATTGAAATAAAATAAACATTCGAGTCGAAGTTTTTTAACTAACCTGTTTTTGAATTTTACGGCTTATTATTTTTCAAAGTGACTCATACTGTAATTAGTTCTTTTTATTCTTTACTTTTTATATACCAGTGCAGATATTGCCTAAAAACAAACATTACAAATAAAGACTCGACTAAAACTTTCTTATCTATTTCCATTAAGTTCATCGTTTCCAATCAATACAAAACATATTTTCATTTATTTACATTTTAAGGTTTTCTGCTGATAATGTCAAATTGCTTAGACATCGCAGAAGTAAATTCACAATAAATATTAGACAGAATGCGATTTCCAAACTTTTATATTTACTTTTACATTTACTTTTGGATTTATTTTGGACAAAAATGGAAATGTTTTTTATGTAAAAGTTGAACAATTCATTTACGTATAGAATGGACTTTAATTGTAAATGTAAAAGTTCAAACAATTGGACAAACGATTGAATCAAAGTTGTTTAATTTGAACTGTGCATGCCCAGGTGTTCTAAAAGTAAAAGTAATTGTAAAAGTTTGGAAATCGTATTCTGTCTATTATTCCCATCATTCCCATGTAATTTTAACAGATATTTCTGATTTCTAAAATATTTAGGTAGCTGTATTTATGATTTAAAATTCACAAAATCTTATCCATATTCGGCCACATATTGGCTTATTTGAATATAATCTCTAAAGTATTCGTTTGCAAATTTTATTTAAATCCAAAGCAATTTCCTAAACGTCATATTCAATGTATTTCTGTGTAAAATCCACCGACAAGTTTCACGATGATGTGCGTCGGGTTGAACTCATATACAATAGTGCGCTATATATCGGGAAGGAGAAGGACCCCCCTTGAAGATGTTCCTTGATGAGAAATGAACAATTTCCATATTTCGTGTAGCATACAAATGACAAGACATGCTGTATGGTAATCCATAAATACAATTACTGCCTAAGTGAAACGGAACTGTTAACATAAAATCATGATTTTGTATTAGGTTCTGACTTGAAAACGTTCTGAGTTCTGACTATTTGGTTCAGGGAAAATAGTCCGGCACCCAAATAAGTGCCGATATTGAAATAATAAATAGGGACAACAAATGATAAAACTGTCGTTTGAACCAAAGCCGTATTTAGGATTCCATTTCGGGAGGGGAAAAATACCAACACGACGCACAATAATGCTCAAAATTATCGCGCTTTTTTGCACTTCATTGGTAAAATATTTTTTTCAGATTTCGGAGGGGGAAATTGGCCCCTTTGTCACCTCCTAAATACAGCCTTGGTTTGAACTTACAAATGAGTTCAGATAAAGAGTAAAAATACACAGCTACTAGCTATTATACTGTAAGATGGATAATAATAATTGTGTAAATGAATATGAGAAAATATTCATGCATGCGATTAGGGAGTAAGAAGACTACGACTACATATAAAGTATACGAAACAACGAAATCCTTTTACGTAAAAGTACCTAAAATTAAATAAGTGCCTATAACCCTTTCTACATCATAAGTAATGTAATTTCAATGTAACGGTTTTAAGGAATGAGTTAGACCATTCTAATATCGATGACCATTCCTTATTTTTAGTCATTTTATCATGCTGACCTTTTATTACTGTTAAAATTCATCCTAACACCTGAAACGTCAATTCTCAAAAGCTTTATAAAGTGAATTTCTACGCTCTTTCATATCATTCCAATTCTACTCGTTTAGCAGAAAACTCCAAAATTTTATATTCTCATCTCAACTAATAAATCTCACAGTATAAAATTTTTATCATGATTTCCTTCCGTCATATTTTGGCTGTGGGCTGCCTTTTTGTTTTGATTTCTGTAGCCACTTCAGCCCCTGCAGTCTCAAGTAAGAAATATGTTAATTTTTCTTGAAATAATCAAATCTCTCATTCTTATTAATTTTAAACTCACACTTAAGTAGGTAGAAACTAAAATCGTCTATTTATTTGTATTTATATTATAAAGTATCTTTATACATAAATGAAAAATCTTTTTCTGAATTTTTCAGAGGATGAAACGAGTCAATCCATAGGGACAGGAGGCGGTGAAAGTGCCTACGGAAGCGGTGAGTAATTGATTGAAAATCATTTACTTTTCTGTGACCTATTAGTTGGAATTCAATTCAGTATACCAAATATGAAAATGCCAGTATCAATAACCAATGTGAATTTATTTATATGTAGCTGGAGGAGTCGGAAGTGGAGTGGCTCAGGGGGCTGCACAATCAGTAGTTGGAAATTCCAACTCGAGTGGGGCTTCAGAAGGTGGTAGCAGTAGCAACGTAGCAACGTCAACTGGACAAGGACAAAATCAAGCCGCAGTCAGTGGGCAAGGAAACGAAACCGCTAATCAAGGTCAAAGCCAAGGCGCTTATGCTAGTGCGGGTAACACTTCCGTGGGCAGCTCAAATGAAAGTAGCGGTGCTAGTGGAATTGGAACTTCTTCCTCCGATTACACAGCCGGTAATTGTTGAAAAATTTCGAATTTATTAAATTTTTTCATTTATTAACCAATATGAAAATTTTTATTTCCTATAATTTACAATGACAATAATGATTTGTGTATACTCTTTTCATAGCCGGGGGTTCAGGAAGCGCAAACGCGGGATCATCGACTAGCGGAGGTGAATCAGGGACTCAAGAGACAATTAGCACCAATGGATAAAAAATTGCTTCGAAAACAAATATTATTGAAAGCTATAGAAAAGCTACTTATATAACATATAGCAATAATAAAAGAAAAACTAATAAAATGAGACTACAAAGGTCCCTTACACGCCATAAATGTTTAGGTATTAAGTACCTACCTATAGTTATATAATTTCAGGTCTTTGAATTCGTGAATATTTATATTTTATCCACACTTTACCATTATATTTTATTTATTTTTTTAACTCAGTGTTGATTTTGTTAAATTTCCTTTAGTGTATTCGATTATTTATTGTACAATTATTAATTATTGAATTTCTAGCAGGTACATGCTTGTTTAAACAGTAAATAATTCGAACTTTTTATGTTTAAAATAAAGCGATTAATTATATTAAAGAAGGTTTATGTTGTAATTGTATTCAATTTTGTTAATATTGCGTTTCAATTTTATTATGCATTCAACTTTGTTATTTCATTCAATTACCTATTTTTATATGGCGGAAGTAACTTTTTATTACTCTCTACTCTAACACCCGACTCGTTGATTCGTCCTCATCATGTGAACATAATAATTCAAACGCCCATATGGATTTTTATCTTTCATGAAGGTCAAATTTAATAACGCTCCATCAGCAGACGAAGCTTTACATATTATACAACCAGTATAACCAATTGTATTGTATTATTATTATTATGTATTTAATTTCGCAAAAATAAATTCTAAATATTTTGAACTATTTGAAATAAACTCGAAAGTTATACATTTATTTATAAAGATACAATAATCTAACTGTAACAATTGTAAGTTACCGTCCTAATTTTTGTCGTATACCTGCACCGAAGAAACCTCTAAGGAATCTAAAAATGAATTTATTCCAAGGACTGGAATTTTTTCTTACTACAAGTTGTCCTGACCCTGAGCGTGGTGTAGTAGGTATATCAATAATTTCTATGAATTTTTAAGGTAGCTGCATACAACGAAACGTGAATCGCTTTCTAAATTATAACTTTGAAAATATTATTTTTAATGTACATATTTCTATTTGATATGGTTGTTCCCTTTTTAACTTTGTTCAGATAAGCGTCTGCTTGAGCCACCTGCTTATGACAAAGCTAAGTTGCACTATATTTTAGAAAAACATGGAGGAAAAGTTATTGATTTTGTGGGTCAAGAAACGGAGAAAAGCATCACATACTTGATTTCCGATAATCACTCAAGGACTGTTAAATATATTTATTGCATTGCGAGTGGAATTCCATGCGTTTCAATTGAATGGATTATAAAAAGCGTTGAAGCAGTTAAGTGTTTGTATAATTACTTTTACATAAAATATTTTTAAAATCCGAGAACTAACAATTATTTCAATTTTTCAGAAGAAGCTTTTGGACTGGAAATTATTTAGTTTGAAGTCCGGGTATAGTTTGGAAAAGAAGACACTGATTGAGCCTCATTTACGGAAACCGCTGAAGGGAATGAATATCTGTGTCAAAGGAGGGAGTGAAGAGTTTTATGACCTTTGGAAGCCTATACTTCTAACTGCGGAAGCTAATTTACTTCCACCAATACAAATTACGTCTCTACCAGGTGAATACTAGTAATTTAATTTCCTTTGAGAGTTGAGGTTTGGAATCAAAGTGAAATCATGTAAATTAAGATGACCATTTAAATTGCTCTATCTATTCTATAGAACTGACTGTTCCAGCAGATGCAGAAGTTTTGCTTATGGAAGAAAATTGTGAGGAGTACATGTTGAATTTTGCGAAGAAAATTTCTATTCCAATGGTAAGACCAGAGTGGATGGTTCAAACACTTATCACTGGGGAAAGAGTGGACTTCCTTCCTTATCAATTCCCTCTGGACTAACTTTTGGCAAAATCAGCTAATATATGACAAAATCATGTTCAGTGCATTATAATTTTATTAATATTTTATTGTTAGATATATGGATTATTTATGAAACCTCATAATTATACTTTATTTTGTATGTGTCCCTTAATCTAGTAATAAAATGACTATAATTGGTATAATTATTGTTGTTCCCTAATTGAAGAGCATAATATGAGACCAATTTTTTATAAAACCTGCTTGAGAGTCTAAATACTATTATGCTAATTTAACTGACGCATTTTAAATGAAGAAGCACGAAAGGGTTCTTTGAAGTACGACGTACATACGTACAAAGTTTAAGGGCCTTATACAGAAAAAACGTCAGATCAATTTCAACAATACTGGAATTCAATCTCTAGTCATCTAGTCAGTCTGTGTTTGTATTTTACACAAGTTGTTGATCCAATTACTTATTACTAATTAATATTTTTACTACATCTAGATAATTTCTGAAAGCCCGATGTCTGTGGAAATACCTAGCATTAAGTCAATGTCACTTACTGGCATGGAAGAGTCTAGCAAGGACGGTGTTTTGAGATGTCCAAATTGTTTAAGTATTTTGGTAATCATCATAATGCAATTAAATATATTTTATTTACCATTAATCTTAAGGAAAAGGATTATAATTTTTATAATTTTCTCATTCAGGTTGGTGTGGTGTTTCCGAAGGGTAAAACAACGCAGGACGTTTCAGGTCCATCCCGTAAGTCGGTTCCCGTAACCACACTCTCGAGCTATTTTCAAGGTTGTTCGATTTCATGGACTGATGAAGATAGAGTGGTCTTAGATTATTTGAAAAACAGTGTAGTAAAATATGGTCGCCCGGAAAGAATGCTCCCGTCCTACAGACGTGCTGAGTGTGACGAAAATAAAATGTTAATTGAACAGCACATGCAAAAGCTACTGAATCCTTTGTAGTAAGAATTCAACGTAATTTTTCCTTTCATGAAAATGATTTTTTTATGTGTTTTGTTTAGGTAATTAATGTCGTGTATATTAACAGATGAATTAACTTAACTATATATTTAAAATTGACATTATCTAGTTGATGTAATGAATAAACTATAATACATTATTATGAAATACTAATGTGACTTAAAGGTAAAACATTTAATACTTATTAAAGGTGCATTTAAAATCAAATTAAATACGACTGAATAGTTGAAGCGTTAATTCGAATTTTTACCGAATCCCTTACATCTTGGTAAATGGTTCTGGCTCAAATTTTTAATTTTCTTGAGTGCCAAAGTTGATTTCATCATGTCACCGAAAAATTCTTCAGCTTTTCCTTCTGTCATCATGTCTTCTGTGATCCCCTCCATATCAGGAACATCTGATGCATCCGCGGCAATCATAGGAGCCAGCATATGCCCCATTGCCACTCCGTACAAACGGCATTCGTCGTATTCCTTCAGTAGATTTTCGAAAGTTAATTCGCACTTCTCAGGACTAATACCAAGACGAGAGACAAAATCAACAAACGCATCGTGATACGTTTTGAGCAAGTATTCTTCCTTTTCATTGTAAGTTGCCATTTGCGGACTTGTGTGTAAAAAGTAATTAAGGTCGATTGCCCTTGAGCAAGCACGCGACAGTTGAAAATCAATGAATTTCAGAGCGACTGGTTTGTTTGTTTGTTTGTCATATTTGAAAAGCATATTATTTGTCCAGCAATCTCCATGTCCAACAACGGGCCATTTGGTATTGGGGGATGTCACCGCATGCAATACTTCCCAGAAAGAATCAGAGTAAATCGATGCTACCAAATCTCCTTCTTCTTGCAGATTATTTTTCCGAAGTAAATCTCCCTGCATTTTATAAGTATTGGACATAAATAGTTTCATATGCTCCCCAATTTTATCGGGAGCCATAAACATTTTTTCTTCTAGAAAGGGATATTTTTCCATCATTTTTTCCCCGTCTCCTTCAAACATGGCATAGGAAATTGCGTGGAATTTAGCCATATTTTGTAAAACAATCTCACAATGTTCCAAGTCTAATCCTGTAATACGATTTCCCATTTTGAACCTGTAAACATGAAGTAGGTATTTTTGAATTTAATATTATTTAGTCAATTTCAATGTTAATTTTTTTAATGTAAACCTTGTTTTGCACTCACTTTTCAGTTCTTAAATCTTTCAAGGCTAAATAATCCGTTTGACCATTAGTGACAGCTGCATAACAATCAGGGAAGGCTCTGAAGATATCTTCATCTGGCAAACCCTTAGAAATTTGAAAATCGACAAAATCCTTTAGGACTTGGTCGTACATTTTAATTTCTTTGACAAATGCCATGCACTCGTTGATCAGTTGGATTCGCATAGCATTCCGAGGAATAGTCTTCAGCATGACTTCGATTTGCTTGGCGAATATTCCACTGGCCTTGTCTTTCATATCAATTTTCACAGAGTACATGATAGACATGTAATTGTCGCCTGCTTTCGTTCCCAATTCTGCAGTGTAGTCCATCAACTCTAATTTGTCATCATAGCCATTCACAATCGCTTCGATAATTTCTTTCGTGACCACTTCCTCAATTGCAGGCAAAGGTTCCTCTGGTGGCATCTGAGGTCCATTCTCTTCTCCTACAGCAGCATCCGCAACTTTGGTTTCTTTCGACATTTTGATTTACGAGTTTTTTCCACAAACTTGATCTGTAAATTTATGCTCTCAATTAATAACCTTGTACTTGTGTCTAGTATTACCATTACATACGATAATAGTATTCACTATTAAAAAATCTTTTGAATAGTAGGCACGATTTTAGCAATTAAAGTTATTATAAAAAATGAGATGAAAAAATTAAAGCTATAATATGTTATGTAGCAAGATAAACCTAACAATTAATACTGCAAGGAAACTATCGACATAAGTTAATTATGGTATGGAAGAAGTTAGGTGTATCGAAAACTAACAACGTAACAACCCCTTATGTAGGTATATATTTTGTATATACGTAAACAAAATATATACATAAATGACTAAAATGTTAACATGTTTTGTTGAAAAATCAGTTCAAATTTGCAAGTTGAAATCAAATGACTTATTTTAATGAAATCTTCATAAAGTTTAATGATGATGAACTTTTGAGATAATGCCCCTACTCCCCTACACACACTCACTCTACTCATACAGGTACACATAGATATTACATACCCGCAGACCCATACATATTAATGACACACTACATAGAACCCTGAAAATACACTTCAATGCATTTTTATATAGAGTGCACTATATTGAAGGCTGTATCTAGCCGCAGGGCATTAGGGCACGTGCCCCCCCTGAAATCCCACAAAAGGTTATTTTGCCATAAAAGTGCCCTAAATCGCGAAAATTTTCGCGCTACAAGCGAATTTTGTACTTTTTAGGTTGATTTTGGCTCAATTTAGCTCAAAAATTTTCATTTATAATAACATTTTTACCTATTACCAAATCCTGGATACGGCCTCGACTATATCAGTATTGAATGTTATACCTTAATTTGATGGTTTATAGCTCTGTATGATTTAAGATATCGTTATCAGTCACATTTCAGTTAATCAAATAATGACAATAATATAATAAGCAATCAAAACGTTATATTCAATCCGAACAATTTTTTCAGGTGAGACAAAAAGCAACTGAAGTCACAATCACAATCATGCCATCACGTGCAGATTTATCTGTAGTATGTGCAATTCATAAAGCTACACACATATACCTACCTAAATTCACACCTATTGACAACTTAAAAAAATAAAATAATTGTAAGTAAAATTGAATTCAAAGCCTTAATTAACTAATAAATACATGTACAATCAAATCACAGAGGAATGCTAGCAAAGTGTACTTTTATGTACCAAATAAACAACAACTAACGAAAAAGACGCAATCAAAATTTAATAACTCGATACTCTGCCAACAATACAGCGTGGGCAAATGCAATTTTATACGCTAAATATCACGACACAAACGCCGAAACACCTTACCTGCTTTACCTCTTTGTTTCAATTATTTGCAAATATTTATTTTATTTAAATGATTAATATACAATGAATTGTTTACAATTTTCTAGAGCACTTACTTTCCAGATAGTTTCTGTGTAGAATTTTGTTTGTCCTTTTGTATGTAGAGAAATGTTATAATATAGAGTTAGAAATTGAACACACACACTTGCGACAACAAATCGAATGCAAATGACTGCCTCTTTAAATTAATGCTAAATACTTCAATACTGCTAATGTAAGTAGACCGCTTGTAAAATACGTGTGGTATCCACAGAGTTACATGTACAAAGCAACACTAACAAATAAATGATGTAACAATGCTGAGATTGCAAAAGTATTAGGCATACATCTACAGAAAAGACTCGGCATATACATACTGTTATTATTGTTACTACCTTCTACCCTACTGCTACTGTTACAATCTCAGTTGTATGTATGTAAAATCATAGGCGAAATGTGCAATGCAATGGTATTTACCATGTTTTATTGTATACGTGTATGAATCATTGCATTGCATGCATGAGTGTAATTTTTACTTTGAGTACAAACTCATAATATATTATAGCTTTACTTTTACATACTATATAATATAAGCTTCATACAGTTAAAATGAGGATGAGACTGTGTAACTGACGGTTCCATCATCCATTGACAATACAATGAAGCGTGATGGAGTACTACATTAAAAGTGTAAAATG
Organism: Pogonognathellus longicornis; assembly: GCA_034694085.1. Taxonomy (NCBI): domain Eukaryota; kingdom Metazoa; phylum Arthropoda; class Collembola; order Entomobryomorpha; family Tomoceridae; genus Pogonognathellus; species Pogonognathellus longicornis. Next base: position 4,417 of record JAQFYB010005603.1, on the reverse strand, counting down.
ATTATTTTATTTTGTGATAAACTCGAATTGATAAAACATTCGTCAGTTCGTTCGATTGTATTTACTACCCACATACGCATCCACCACATATACAATTCCTTTAAAATGTATACTACATTACGGATTAAGTAGGGGCTGTAAATGTGTATTAATATAAATACATGTATGTATAATATATATATGTGTGTACTTTAGTTCAATAGTTAGTTATGTGACAATTTATGTGAAACATGGCTTGTGATGTGATGTATAGCATATACAATTCGGGTGTGTAGTGTGTAATGAAAAATAATCATCTTCATGAAGGACACACATAATGAATGAAGCCCAGGGATGAATCTATTTTATTTCACGTCCATGGCACCAAGTGTATCAACTTATATTATGTATGCATAGAGTGCATATTCTATATGGCTAGTTTTGTTGTGTTGTGGCTAGTTAAAATTGTAGAGTAAAGATAATATTAATGTATTATTATTAATAAAATAGTATAGTGATGCTTGATGCATAAACCAAAAACCTTTTTGTTCTAAAAACGACCCTGAAATGCAATTGGTAGAGAGTGTGTATCGGTGCAGCACATATATAATAGGCTCAAATGATGGTGTAGTTTTTCAGTAAGTTTTTTACTATTATTATTATGAAGAGTGCCATTTTGTACAATAAGTACACTACAGATATACAGGATAGATAGAATAGAACGTGATGATTAGTTACAGATGCGGGACAAAAAACAATATGAACACAACCAACAAAACTTAGGTTTTTTATTTATAGTCCAGCTTCCAACTGTATGTATAATCAATTTACTATTTATTTACTACTTTATATCACTATTACTCTTACAGATAGGATGTGATGTGTGTGTGTACATTAATTATTAACGCTTCTGTTCACATTCACACATAATTGAGAGTGAAACAGTACGGTGGACCAATGAAACTTTTGGAAAGTTGCAAAACTATGTAGGAATATGCAATAAACTCCAAATAGGAAAGATTGAAGGTACACATTTTAGTAGGTATGTATATGTTATGCTATATTCACATAATAAATCCTATAACGTTTTTAGTAGGTACCTACTTTACATATTACGTCATAATGATTTTCTATAGGTAGTAAGTACGCAAAACACCACAATATGTACTGTCGTTACAATATCGTACAACTTCACGCATCGCAATTCTTTGAAGGTAAAATAATTATTTGCTAAACACTATACAAAGATGATATAACTTGTGATTTCAAGTCTCAGCCTCATTGCTCTTGTTAGAGATTCTTAGAAATCTCAAAGCACCAACATCAATACCACGTAAAGGATGAGTCACTCTTACTTACGTGAATTAATTGAGAACTTATTTACACGAGAATGAGACATGAGACACGCAACACAAGGCAACACGCTGCCGCTGCTGTACTTTACATGTTGTGACTTATGTCTTTTTAATTTACGTTTTGGCCAGTAATGAAAATGCATTATTAAATTATCTACAACACTCACAATAACTAATTGGTAAAGTAATTATCTTTCGTGTTAATTCGGTATTGTCTAAGGTAAATGGATATAAAAATCTGTTGCTACACTATTCTGTAATTAATCGGAAAGTTATAACAAAATGTCATACTTGTAATTCTGCAAATTTTCTTCATGTTGCATTGTACCAACTAATCGTACAATGACTGTGACATTTAATTTAATGAATTGTAACCCTTATCGCACGATAGTCGTTATCATCACATTCCATAGCTTATTGAACTATAATTACGTTATCAGTGATGATCGTTGTCAGTTTGTCAGCACATTTCTTGTTTGTTAAAAACATCCATTTTTGTACTTGCAATTAGCATGATCCTACATTATTACAATACAATACACATATTTTTAATGTTTCCATCAATGAAATAAACATAACAATCTGACTGTTAGAATGATGTGGCTTTTTATTTTTTGTTGCATACAAACAAATATAGTTTCAAGTAAATGATTTTCTTTTACAAACTTTCTTCATACTATTATTCACCGCCAGTGAATCACTGGAATTTTTTTACGAAAAAGCGTCATTATGAAATTTTATTATGCCAATCTTGCTTAACCTTACCTTAGGTGTGCATTGTCACTTAACTGCGTGCTCGGTTGGACGCAATAAAAAGTAACACGAATTTCTTTGTTCCTTAAAGAAACTTTGAGAATTTTCCCAAATTACCTTCTGTTAATACTTCCTTAAAGTAGTTGCATAACCTCAAATGACTCATTAAAATAATTCTCATAATTGTAATTAACTAAAGCAAATTGTATGAGTCTGCAGTTTATGTTAGTTTATATGTATTAAAATGATGACTTATTTTATACTAAGCTATTATTTGTGACAGTCATAGTCGTTGTTTCTCTAGTGTGGTTTGTGGTTGTATCAACATTTTTACTAGCAGAGAACATTGACGCATGAACGACAAATACGAGTAATTTCATAGGTACCCAATGTGTATAAATAAGATGTAATATGATATTACAATGTGATATTATGGCCATATAGTAGGCTATCCTTATGTAAATCTCTTAAGTTGATTCTAATTTCTACCTATTCTCCGACTTTGATTTTGTTGATTGATTTGATGAATAGCATTACATAGGTAGGTGTTTAGTTTCTATTTACTGAAAATATGCATGATTCTTAAATATCAAATCAAACGAGAATCGAAATTTGTAGTAGCTCCGTTTGTTACCTTTCTGAATTGACTACTTCTTTTATAGTTTCAAATTAAACCTTTTACTGTAGCACTCACTAGGTAAATACAGATTTAAGACTCATAATATGCACTCTGTGAAATATTGATTATTTTTTAAAAATTATAATCTGTAGTATAGTTATTGAATGAGTAAAGAGCTTTTTAGCTGCGTGTTTCTGTTTCTACTATTCTGGAGATCTGGAGATGTAAACGTGAGAATTATTGATACAAATGAGACACTTAAACCATTTGATATTATAATTTGTTTAAAAATTGACTGTTTATTCCCTTCAATGGAAGAATGTATTTCATTATACTTAAATTATACTTTCATACGTCATAAACTTTATAGTTAAGTGTTTTAACAACATTGATAATCATCAAATACCTAGATTTTACATAGCACCAGCAGGTTAATTTAAAATAGGTAAAATTTGATTCATTACGACACATTTAAAACAACCAATAAATTCACTATAAAAAATGTTCTCATGTAATATTAGTTCAAAATGGATACAAGATATTAGTAGTCAGTCAAATTCTAGATAGAAAATTCGAACATTATTCTCTAGCATAGTACGAAAAATGTATTTGTATTTATAGTTATTTATCCGTCGGTAGTGATAATTTGGGCTTGTCCTCCACTTCCAGTGCCAGAGGCATATCCTGATGAAGAGCCATTACCATCGGCTATTGAGTTCATAAAAAACGTGTTAATTTTCATTGTCCATTGAATTTTACAAATAACAAAAATTTTAAAATAAATTAAACAATTGCTGAAAACTTACTTCCACCTCCCCCAGCTGCGTGAGCGCCTAACCCAGCTGCATTAGAATCTTGGTGTGTCTAAAAAATAAAAATAAAATAATTTACTAATTGTTTATGTATAAGTTCACAACCAATGGGACACTAATTCAAATATTGTCATTATATTAATTAATTAATAGTGTCAAATATTTACCTGTGCAGTGTCGGATGTGTATCCTTGGCCATTTGCACCGGCATTTTGCCATTGTTGACCAGTAGCTTGATCAAGTCCAAGTCCGAGCCACTGATCTTGGTATATATTGTTAGAGCCGTAACCACCACTGGCTGTATTACTGCTGGATCCACTATCAGTACTTGCGTCACCTAATAGAGCCCCTGAATTTCCACCTGAATTAGAAATTGCAGCTCCTTGACCTGTAAACATAAAAATATCACCATGAACATTGATTATTTATGAAAAATTGATATTTTTTTATTCACAATTAATTTTAACATTTTTAAATTATGAAATGAATAACTATATAGGAATCGTATTGCAATTGTATATTAAGAAAATAACTCACCGTAGCCTTGAGCATATTCTTGAGCTTGACCGGCTTGTATTTGAACGCCTTCTGAATCCTCTGAAATAACATTTTCGATTTATTAATAATTTGACATTTTTTAGTTTTTTCAAGAATTTGAAATCGAAAATAATGTAAATTAGGAATTTTATTTAAGAAACTTTCTTACTTGATACTGCTGGAGCAGATGTTACAACAGAAATGAAAAGAAAGAGGCAGCTCAATGCCAAAATATGACGGAAGGAAATCATGATGATAGTATTTTATGTATTCGTTTCGGGGGTGAGTGAAAAATGTTTGTGACTGTAGTTCACTTGAAGACTTTTGAAACTGGAATGATTTCAATGTTGTTCGCAGTGCTC
>JAQFYB010005602.1:0-13710 GCA_034694085.1 Pogonognathellus longicornis | reverse complement strand
CATTTGAACACACTTTCAGACACACAATCCCATTAAAGGAAAATTACACCAAGTTGCATTGTAAATGAACAATTCTAAAATGCTTGCACATGGTAGTAGGCTCGGTATTTTAATACGTTCATATTATTATTGTATATAGTTACATAATAAAATGTTAGCTATACTTTGCAGACTTGAACTACAGATATACTAGTACATTGACAATCTCTACAAACACAAAACGTGTGTTGGTGGTTCAATGAGCTAAAAAGTACATTGTAAGTGTGCTTGTGTTTGTAATCGTATTATACTTACACACTATAGAAGGTAACTAGGATACAATAACTCAAGTATGCACTGAGTGTGTAAATAATACTTTGGAAAATATGCTGCACACAATTTAGTTACGTATGCGTTAGGTCTTAAGAAAGTGTAAGTTATGGATAATGAGATATGACATAGGTAGGAACGTGAAGCAATGTCAGTGTTGTTGATTGCCTAGTTGTACTTGTTCTGTTTTTTAGAAACTCTAGGGGAGTTGAGTTAAAATTCTCCAATGGAGCTTTGACTCTATACTACATACAATCTCTTCTCCAGCTCATAGCATAATATCATAAGGAATGTGATATGCGATTTGCTTTACATTACACCACAGAGCTACAATAGTATACATAGAAAACTAACAACCAAGTCAACGTCAACGGAACAAGAGTCATATCATCGCTCCACAATTTCCAGACTAAGAAATTGAAAGAGTGTGCATGTATACAAGTATTAGTGTGTATGGAAGTATATTAGGTTAACTTTTTAGAGGTTTGGTTGGAAGACTAGGTGTGCCCTAGCTGTGTTTGGGATGCTGAGAAAAATGAAGAAGGAATTAGGTTACGACTAAGCGAGTGTAGCGTAGAAGAAGTAATATGAACATGTAATGACACAAGTGACACTGAAACTATAAGAACTTTCTCAACAAAGGAGCCGCTGAATCAGTCTCCAAGTAAACCGTAAACCTCATTAAAATCCACCCTAAAGTAATGTTTGCTAGTTTCTTCAGAGGTGTGCAGTCAGGAGTCCTGACTGCAGTGTTTAGACACAGTGTGCTATAACATAATACTAATGCACTCCAGTCATAGCTACTAGGACACACACATATTTGCTCCTGCAAAAGGGGAACTTTAGTTTTTCGCTTCCTTCCGACCCGACCACGAACGAAGACCGGGCTTTACTTACTTGGTGTGAACTGTATATATTGTACAGTACTTATTATGACGACGGATGGGATACTTTTACAACTACACACCCGACCCGCCAACAAACCAGCGGATTATAGCTATATACCCACATACAAGCCAATTCCTTACTTTTATTGGGTTCAAAAGATATATAGTGTATGTATGTATAAGGTAGTAATAATAATAGTGAGTTTTTGCTCGTGACTGAGTTAATTTTAACCGTTCATGCATAGTTCTAAACTTAATTTAACGGAGACTCTAAGGTGAACTTCCTCTCTTGCTTCAACGAGCATTGCTGCACATACAATATACAAATACTATCTCATGCACAGAATCCACAGACTAAACATGAAATTGAATGTACTTGTTCTGTGTTCTAAGTACTGAAGCCAGATATAAAGCATATTTATATGTACATTAAGATGTAAGAAGTCTAAAATTATTAATCAAGAATATTTCAAATGAGAAGTTTTATGTCTTGTATTATTGTTGTTTTATAATATTAATAAAATATGAGTTGTGAGTATGAGAATTGAGATTCATTATTCAGATCGTACTTGTGTAGCAATGTCTAGCAGTCATAATATTTTGCCACTTTTTATTCAGGGATATTCTTCACATACCATGCAGGAAGTTGACATTGAGTACACAACTTTTATTATTATGCATTAGTTTTATAAATTAACAATAAAATCTATAGGTTAAGATAAAAAGGACTAATAAAATGTTAATACGCAGTCAATTCTCTTTCTGTGGTTCAGTATTTTTTCAACTTTGTATCAAAGAAATTGGCGTAAGGTGTAAAATAGCATTGCCTCACTGCTTTGCATTACAAGACCATAGAATACAATACTGTATAGTATAATGTACTAAATATACTTTCATATTTTATCATCACGCTAGATTTATACAATTCAATTATGTTTTTGCTCCATCTCATCTACATAGTGTTGTAATAATGTGTAAAGGAATATCATATTAAATTTTAAGAGAACGACAATAATATAATATTTGCTTTTTCATCAATTCTCTTCCATCATTATAAAGTAGGTTTTTGACTCTTCATTTCATAATATAATATTTGGTGAAGTATGTTTGTTACTGTTATTCTGATTTTAGGTTTTCACAGAATATGAAAAACTATTAAGGGATTAACACCTTAGTTATACTTATGTAGCTTGTATGTAGCTGCAATGATAGATTTCCTATTCAATAACTATACACCATAATGCAATGCTGCACTTTTCTAAAATTGCATGCATTGCATTTACTAAACAAGTCCCCTTTTCTTTGCATATTACAATCAGTCAAATAACAGTGAAATGAGTAAGGGATTATAAGAAAGTAAATATCGATGTTCGTATAGATAATATTAATTCTCCAGTACCGTATACAATGTGATATTCTGTTTCTGTCAAGGTGTATTTATTGACATACTGTATACTGTATAAATATAATAGGTAGTTAGGTAGATGTACTTTACTGTACTATGTAATATCCTGTGTGAAATGTCTGGCTGCATTTACAAATAATTGTACAGTAGGGATGAGTTTGTTGAGAGAAGGAATCAGAAGTCAAAACAACAAGGAACAGAGCACGATGTCAAAATAAGTCAATATTCATATGCACAACTTGTAATCTCATTCATTTCCCATTCCCCTTCCTTTCTTCTTGCTTTGGTATGCGTAATAGTTTAATTTTAGTTAAAGATCAGAAACCCCTTACTTATTTTAAAATACAAAAACATGACGGCAAACTGTCAGCTTTCACCCTTTGCTGACACCGCATTTCATGTGCCAACCCCTGTTTCCCATCCGCTGAACAAAAATGTTGACATTTCAAATCTTATACACATACCACATACATACAGATACAAACACAGCAGCCCTCCAGAGAACTGAGACTTTTTTGGAGGTGCGCATGGACAGGGTGAATAGTTCTGAAGTTCTATGTAATAATCTTCCTTGCAGTTAAAATTGACAATAACATAATGAATTTCAAATTAACCCGTTATCTGTACTAATTATTTTTAATAATAATGATAGTTTTTTATTCAATAATTCTGATTACTGCCACAAATGTACAAACAAACTTTGAGGATTAAAAAATTGTTCCACCAAACTACTTAAATAAATGAAGAGTTATGTAACGTAAAAAAAGTCCATTTGGAGTCACTAAAGCTATGGACAACTATTGTGTAGACAAATGGAAGTATTGAAGCTATTACGTAATGAAAATGTCAGGGGTAAAAAGCAATTGTAACAGTTACGCATGTTAATAAAAGTAAGACTGAATAGAAATATGTAGGAAAGATGCAGATAGATGAAATAGAAAAATGCAATAGAAGTATGCAATAGAAGTATGAAGTTATTGAGAAAAAATAAATTAAATGCATCGAAAAAGCGTACATGAGCAACTAGAAACAAAATCTCTCTGTACACACAATGCAATGTCGGAAAAATATTACATATTGCATCGTTTTCGTTACTAATGATTGTTCAGACATTTAATTATAGTCACAAAAAGGAAATTGTGTAACGAACTTGTTAAAAAGATGGGAATGCGTGCATATAATAATATTTCATGTATACGCTGACAAACTACATAGTTCCTACTTTGTACTAAGGCAAAGAGTTTAAAGTTGACTACATAGTACTATACTTTGTCTTGAAGATATGCTTTTGTTCTTTCCCGTCTTTGAATAACATTGTCAAATATTGCTATTACGTGTTATATGGTATACACACAACAAAATACATGTATGCTACACAATACAGAATGTTGAGTTAAGTTGATGACATACGCATGCACATCAGTTTGAACATTGATTGACATTTCTCATCTTCCTATAGTCATCTTACATTTCAAGATGACATAGCTATGGAGTTTCACTCAATAAGTATTAGTAGTGGGTGGGTTGAAGTTGAATGGATACTGTTTTGTTCCATGCACACAGATCATCTGCATCTTTTCTCTTTTTCTCCCTATTATAGATGATGACGGCTATGTTTTAAGTGCACTGCTAACTTTTACATATGTAAAGTCAGGTAATGTCATGTCAACTCAACAAACCCCGCTTTGAGTCAACAATTCGTTTCCATTCTTCCCATTCATTCCTATTCCGAATTCTGACATGCTACTCAGAGCAAGACAGAGAGCAACCGAATTTTTCACCACCACCACACGTAATGAAAAATGCATTTTTCAAAATATAAATACATCTATTTAACTTGCACCTACCCGTAGAATAAAATATGCTACAAGTTTTCTTTCTGTCACCCACTAAAGAATGCTGAAACAAATTTAAATTAAGGCAACGCAAAGTCAAAAGGCTGGAACATGGTTGAACACATATCTGCACACCCGAATTGTATAAAAAATGCATTTTCCACTGCAATTGTGTGCAATTAGTAATTTTAATGAGGCTATTACATAATAAAACAGTGGAAAATGTGATGATGCCAATAATTCTGAACTCTAATTGCTGTCACTGCGGCTCTAACATTACTTACATCCCAAGCAAGGCTGCTACTTTTAATTGTCCAATCATTTAGAAACTAACTAATAAACACGAAAATGCACATAGAGTCTTCATTATTTCAGCCAGCAACATTACTTATTATTAAAATGATCTTGTTAGTTAACCTTCACAAAGTGTTCCAACAGTTCCAACTAAATGAATTCACAAAGGGTGCACAAATTCCTTCTCCGTGAGTTATTGCTATCTCGAACAAGATGAGAACCAGGACATTTAGTTCACTATTATGCATTATTAGTCCAACTCTGCATTGGTTTCCTTCCTTGGCATTCAGAATAACGAGAATGATTCAAAGCGGACAGAAGAAAAATGTGAAACAGACAGTCAGATAATGTCTGTACTTAACTGAGACACACACTTATAAATTCAGGGCTCATATTATTACATTGAGTCTACACACGAAGTATATTTCTCTTTTCTGGTGCAGTTGTTCTGGTCTTGTGTCTGCGTATCAATGCACAATGAATGAATGCAAATGAAACACATATTGCTATAGAGTGACATGCCCTTTTGACATGAAGAAATACGGCTTTTGCCGTTCCACTGTTACACATGGCCTCATCCTCCGTTCCGGGCAGATGGATCTCGTTAAGCCGCAACGCTCAACTTTCAGGTAATATTATGCCTTTCTCCGTATTCCAGACAGTCCATCCCACAACCACAATCTCAATACCAAACCAACTCTCTCTTAAAACTCCAATGCGTGTCTTATACCTACAGACTTGTACAAACCTACAACCTACTCAAAACAGCTCTCGTACGTGTAGTAAATATAATACTGGAACTGTAATTTCAGAACACAGACTGTAAACTCCGATACGAGTTTAAAATCCCCATCAATAGATACTACGCAATCATATATACCAATAATACAAATGTACATACACAAAATACACATAAAATGTTTTCAATACCAAAAATTGAACTACATAAAGTGTCTAGTGTCTACTACACCGTGTAACTACAAACTATGTGTCAATGTGTGTACACTTATATATACAGACTCACGAATTGTAACTAGGTATATATACTTTTAAGAATAATAAAAAAGTGTGTATTTTATGTATTTTATAAACTAACTGCACGTATACGATATGATTAGTATGTACTTAAACTAACGAATTGTACTTTGACTGTATTGGTGTATACTTAGGATAAGGAATATAAGGAATGGCTGTGTATGGTTTGGTGTTACTTTGTGCTTATTGTTTGTTACAATTGAAAGAGTGTAATGTGTATGTATTATACAGTGAAGGAAAGTAAAGGTCTGTGTGTTTAAGGACGGACTCATTGTTAGTTGGAAGTTGAAGGTAGACAGTGTAGCATACTCAAGTACTTTATGTCACTGGACCCTACTTCGTTCGGGTTAACCTTTATTTATGATACGAGCTGGCTACTTAAATTTCCGACAGCTCTCCTCCTCTTTTACCCACAGAATTAAGTCTTGAAACAATTATTTAGTTAAGGAACACATAAGATATTCTTTGCCCATTTCTCTCCAATGCTTAAATTGCGTCATTTCTGTCTCTGTTTTGCTAACAGTCTCACAATTCATGCTAAACAAGAGCAGTCACTACAACTAAATTTAGAATTGCAACTTGCATTATCATCAAGAACCTGGAAAATTTTGAAAACTATATCTTACAGTCTTAACAAATGTCCATAAAAGTGTCTACTATATTTACTGCATTCTATTCAACTGCCTCAGAAATTCATACTCAAAATAAGAATAAAATGCTTCATTAATTACTAATACAAGTACAAGTATCAACAATCTCATGATAATGATTTTGAAATATGATTTATCACACTGATTTTGACAAGTTCTTATTTCATTAATAAAGAACCCATGATGGGATTTCAGTACAGCTGTTAGCGATAATAATATTTTATTCAGACACAAATTACAGTCATGGATATCTCAATCTATTTAAGTGAAACCCCTGTGCTGCTTGTTGTACAACGACATGGGGAAGTCTAAGCTGAGTGAGATAATGCTGTTGGCTATCATAATTGCATCCTTAATGTCACTTACGTTCTTATTTCCCTCTGCTAACCTTTCACCTTCAGTACATGTACAAAATTCCTTTAAACTCACTTGTTCTGAAGCAAATGAAGATAAACAATAATTTTTACATACACACACAGTTAATATATGTGTGTGTAGTTGAACACTTCATATCGGTATATGTTACATACACAGATACCCAATAATTTCATAGTAAGAATAATATGTTATGTGATCTCAAGATTGCATTCATCATAATATTGTAACATCCGATCCTAATACTAATAAAAGAATACTGTAGCACATAATTCTCCGCTTATAGTGGTGTAACAAAGTTAATGAGACTGAAAGTGATTGTACATACCAACATACCTACTCATAAAAGATTGGTGATGGTCATACAAAAGAAAAAACACATTTTTTAACCCTAGCACAACGTTGTCCTTAACATTATTTAGACATCATGGTTTTATCATATTACATTGATCATCAGATTTTATTATAGAATGTTATTCTTGTATGTGTGTTAAACTAAATGATTTCATTAATCAGTCTGATCATTTACTTTTTAACACAGATACATAAGAATTTTCTTTGATCGTATATTAAAGTATTAGATCATGCATGAACATGCTAATTAAAATGAATTTGATTATTAGCTACAATAAAAATGTGAGGAATAGATTGAGAATTGAGAATGGTATTGACTGTGGTTTAGTATGTGTAATTGACTCAGTTATTTTTACATTAACACATACATTAAGGATTTGTGTTTTGTTCATTTAAGTGAAGTCGAACAGTACAATGTTTGTAGTGGTAGACTGTGAGCTGAGCGACAAGATATAAAAATGTGTTTTGAGTCTGTCTGGTGAGTGAGGAGGCGATTGAAGAGCTAATACATAATCTTGGTTAAGAAGAGAAGATTTGAGCTTGTCTTGGGCTTGTTTACAATCCATTGGATATGAATGTAATACATAAATGCTACAAGTGTATTAGAAAGTATTACTACTATCAGTATTCACTCTGTATCTCTCTCTCTCTTTATTCTGTCTGTAAAGTGAGTAGTTCACTCACGCACACCAGAAAGGAATTGGTTGTAAGACAAGGTTTGTATCATGAAATGGCATTCGAGTGTGATGAACCGTTGCGATTCTTGGCGTTTGATTGCCAACCACAACCACCCCAATGATGACAGTAGAAGTGTAATTGTGTAATTCTTTGATACAGTCAAACAGTAATGGTGATGAAGGGCTTTTTCCCTTTTGTCCTCTCCACGCTATGAAAATGCTTCTTCAGCTTTAATCTACCGTCTCCGTTCCTTTGCAATAATTAGACATGCACACTCCTAATTACACATGTAGTAGCATGTCTTAGTGTACTGTATACACTGTATAGAACTGGCTTTTATGCTATTATGTTATGTACATATATTTGTATTAGATCATTAGATGCTTGATCTTCTTCGTCTTCTTCTTGGGTGGATTATACACGATTTCTTACTATTTTTAGGCGAGCCTTGTCTATTTTGTTTCATTATTTGCGCAATGTGTGGATTTAGATAATTGGGTTATCAACGATAAAATTAGGAGCGAGCGTATTCATTAACTATCTGCAATTCAATGTTTTTAACTTCAGTTTTCATGTATACTGATACTATGTAATACAAATTACATGTATTATGTATACTGATACATACATACATCAAAAGACTTAATAACACTATGTGTCTGTCTGCACAACTTCAAAGTGTGATGTGATGCATTATGCAATCCAACCACATATAGTATACACGCACACGTTTGCCAAATGTTTACTTTTTGCATGAATCTTCTTTTCTCCGACAGTAATTGATTTAGCATCTAAAATGCTCATCAAATGCAAAAATTAAAAAAATTGCCAAAACTAGCTTGTGCATAAATAAGTATAGAACAATTTTTTAACTTATTTGTATGTATGTCTACTTGTAATTTGTTCTAAGATCTACTTTACTAAATGTCCTTCATTTTTCCATTCCATTTTTAAAGGCAGGATCAGAGAGAATGAGGAATACACTGTTTAATTCATGACTGTGACACATATACAGTTTTTTCTAATGTTTAGTATGCGTAGAAAACTCATTGCTCATTGTGCTCATCACATACGATACGATACGTCTGTCTTTTATTTCAATTCAGTACTAAAAATAAAAACTTACCCATGAAGCAGTTTGCTTGACTTAAAAAAGCCGACGACGCTTCTCACAGTGACAATAATAATACGTGCACACTGCAGTGTAGTATAATATACTATGTAGCAAATATACAAGGACTACAATCCAACAACCAGAGAATGAAGAACAAAACCCGGAGAAAATAGCCACCACCGTGAATTTAATGGGATAATAAACGTTGTGGCATAAAAAAATGCTTCTACAGCTACTTAGTGTATATTTTTTGTCTTACTAATTACAATATTACGTTTATAAATGTAACTTGCTGCACAACAAACAATTCCTTGTCAGGTTGACCGATAGTTGTAAAACAACCTTCTGATTTCCTTATTTGCAGTATGTAACGTGTTGAACAACAAGTAGTTTGAGTGTCGCATCGAATTTGGTCTGAAAAATCATGGTTCTGTTGATTATTTGATGAGTGTGTTTAATTTATTAGCTGTTGTAATGGGAATTCATGTGTAGTGTAGTAAATTGTTGTTATACATATGTTTGTTCACAGAGCGTTAAAAAGTTCAAGATATTTCTTCACTGTAATACTATAATGAAATGTAATGTGTTCGTGTGGACCAGATGTAGCAATTTACATCTTCTTCTTACTTAGACCCGTACATCTAATATTATATGAATCCAAACTATAAACTTACAGTACAGATACACTCAGCTTATTTTCATGAGCAACACATTGATAGTCGTAAGTAGCCGAATCTTTCTCTGTCTCTGTCTTTCTCGCTCTCACACAAACACAGTAGTTTGTCCCATGCTTGTTCTTCTTTTTGTGGTTGTAAGTCTAAGTGTATGATGATGAGACAGAGTTAGATTTAATATAATGCTGTAATGTAAAGTGTTCAATGAGAGAGACAGTCGTAGTTGCACGTAAGTAGGAGATTAGATGGTGAAGACAAGTCAAAGAAGAGGCATGATGAATAGAATTCCTGAGCAACAAGTCTTGAGCCGTCACAATGAAATGGATTATTTGTATTCGTAAAAAGGATAAGGCTGGATGGACTTAAGTGCCGGATCAATTCAGTTCATATAGAACGAACGACTCATGTGAAAGTGAATCCACTCGTCTCCTCGTCGTCACAACAAGTTAACAACACAATTCGGATTCTTCTCTCCCAACTTACTACTTTCTTTACATACAGAATACAGATACACCAACCAACTATGTGTGTCACGTCATATAAAAACTCATACACATACTACAACTAACTACATGACGAAAGTACACACAAATCAAACTTGTGTATGTATTTAACTGTATTATGTCTCAATGTCTCCACTGTACTAATACTACTTAGTATTATTACTCCAATGTATGTACTTGTTTAACCAACACTAACCAATCCACTAAACTACACACACTATACACTGTGTGTGTATTAGTATCTGTGAGATGACTTTGAGACTTTTATGTTGTGGCTTGTTGAATGTCTTCTTGATGTCTATATTGATATTGACTTATACTCCTGTAGTACTCTTCCTTTTGCTTCTTTATGCCTTGCTTCCTTCTTGATTCACAATCTCAGTGTATATTTGACACTAGTTGTATACTGCTAGTGTTTGCAATACTACACATATATTTTCTATGTCTGTGTTATGTAGCAAAACCCGAATGTAATGCAAGTAGAATATTACAAAAAATCCAGATTCACTGAACAAGCACATGTAATACACAGTCAGTGTATGGGAAATACGCTATAGTACTAGTTGCAGATTGTATTTGTATGTATGACTGTAGTAGTAAAATGAAATTCTTGACAGGAACTGAAAGTGAGAGAGAGAGAGGCAGAGAAGAGACAGAGTCGTACACGCACGTATAGTTGTAGTGTGACTGAAACGCGAAAATAGTTCTTGTAAACTAAAGAGCAACTAAGTAAGTATGAAGTGAGTAAGTAAAAGCAGTTTGAGTCTGTTGGAAAGAAGAATTCTGCAAAAGAAGTGATATGGTATCTGACGAATGTGGTATCGTTAATGGTTTATGGTAGTATGGTGCTACGGTATGGTTGGGCTTCGTCTCGTATCGTCAACTAAAGTAAATACAAGTTGTTGTGTGTCTTGTGTTGTACAATGATGCTCAACACAAACTGCTAACTAACATTAAAGGTAACTACACAACAAACAACTGCCACAGCTCCTAACACACTCCTTTCCTTTAAACATTCTCGTCAGTAGTTAAAATCATTGTCGGTCTCACTCTACTATTACTAATACACAACTACTCGTAATCCAATACTCCTGTACTACACTTCTCACTGTGTACAATCTCCTACTTAAAATATGTGTACACACACTACACTCTTTTACTAAATCTACCTACATACAGATATATGTATACTTCTCCGGGTTGTACATTTTTATTACATAGAGAATATATTACAAGTAGTAGCAGGTATACCTATGTATGTGTGTGTGTAAAAGACTATGCTAGCAAAAGTACAGATACAAGTGTATATAACTCGACTCTATTTGTTACGTTCAGTTTCACCAGGAAAATATCTTGGCTGGTCTAGTCTGATCTTCGAGTGTGACTGAATGAGTGATCTGAAAGGAGATCTAATCCTGTCTTGTGTATGTGTGTCTTGTCTTGTAGTATGAGTGTCGCAGTTTCATGCAATCCTACTAACCAAAGCAAAACACAACGTGTAACGTCTTTTGTACTACACAACCATAGCAGCATCTTGTACATACATATTTAACAAACACACATCAAACACTAGATTCTTATACAACAAGAATATTGCTACTAGGTACTCCTATACAGATGTTGTGTAGTGTATTAAAGTGTGTGTGTGTGTGTATGTAATGTGTTTAGAGCTATCTGTTTGTATTTGTATGCTACATATGCCTATGTACTTATTATTATAGAGATTATGTGTATATTCTTGTGTGTAGTAGGTATGCATGGATGTAGTTTATTTATTGAAGTGGAGGAGAGTAGTGTGAGATGCATGGGGTTTGCATTGTGTAGACTACGTGAAGTGTAAAGTATTAAGTGAGTAGTGTGTAGTGTGTATTAGAAGTTAGTTAGTATCAGAGTAGGAAAGGAGAATAGGATCGAGGAGTTTAAAGGAGGTTTGCCTTTGGAAAGGAAGTGAATTGGGAATGGTGAAGATGATAGGAAGGAGCTCGAGATTAAGGGAATGTAATGTAATGCAATGGCGCATGGAGATGAGGCTGGTTCAGGCGATCTGATTCCATCACAGCGTATCCACCTCCTCTCCTCCGAATCACCCATTCACTTACACCCTTGGCTCGCTCCATTTCTCCGTACGACGGCTATTGAGTTCCACTCTCCGCCTTTTCTCTTCCTTTAACTCTATCTTCTTTGGCAATCACACAACCTCTTCCCTGCCACCAATACCTTCGTCTCGCATCATCGCATCCTCATCAAAACTCCAATCACTTTCCTCCTCATTTCTATCGTCTTCTTCTTATAGACTCCATACATTATACCCATACTCTAAATCATCAGAGGCATTCTCTCTCTTTTTACAACAACGCATTTTATCATCATGTATCCATCAACTCCCCCATTTATCTCCTAAAAACATTTTCTCCTTCTTTAGCAGCATTTTCTATCCATAAGGGTATAAAAGTGCTAGTAACATATTTATGTATATACACAAGGAATGATAGAAGACTCTGGAAGAGAGATAATAATGTATGTAATGTGTCTCGTAAAAATTGCCGTGTTATTATTATTATCGCTGAACAAGGGAATTTTCATGCTCCACCTCATTTTTAGATGCATGAACACTAATTGCTAAATTATTACGGGTATAGTATAAAATACTTTTAGTATTGGTTTGCTATAGGTTGGTTAAAGAGGTTTTACATAATGTGCATAGTAGATTAAATTGTAAGACTAAAAGAGTCATGTAAAAGGATTTGAGACAGTATGTAAGTAAAACAGCTACTAGGTATACAGATCTGTATGAATGTATATGCCTGTCTAGTATAATGTATATACACAGTTGTATTTTCTACAGCCCTAAATCAGATTGACTGTGAATATAGACATAGATAACAATAACTTGGACCACATGCATTAACCATTTAAACTACAGATTTTCTAGCTTATAATCCCAAAATGTAATTTTTCTTTTACTAAATCACTAAAGCTAAATCCTCATTTTTCTATCAATTCAATTCAAAATTCATGCAATGTGAGTAAATGAAAAAAAGTAAAGAAATATTTTAAGCAGTTAATCCTCAATAAACAATGTGTGTACTTAGGCACAAACAATCCTTATAATATATAACAATTACATTGATAATCTAATGATACTACCTATCTGGTGTAATTTATTTTATGTTCACAAGTTTAGTGTTCATTCCTACCTCTGATGGAACTATTAGATCTCAATTTTTGGAATCAGCAAATAGTGCTTTGAAAAAATATTTTTTCTAAATGAATTCACCCAAGTATTTTTCTTAATACACTGAAGTCAACTCCGTTAAAAAATAACAAATAAAGTAATATTATTTTATGGCATTTCCACATTAGATTTCTTCGAAAAATGAACGTCCATTTATATACCTAGGCCTAGGTGCATTTAGTTCTGTATCCTGTATCAGTGGCGTATTTAGGGGGGGGGGCTTAGGGGGCTGAAGCCCCCCCCCCAAATTTTTGGACTTTACACTAGATAAAAACAAGTTTCTTAAAAAAGAGGTTATTTTTGCCTTAAAAAGGCAAAAAATCTCAAAAATTTTCGCGCTACGCGCGATATTATTGTAATTT
>JAQFYB010005601.1:0-13715 GCA_034694085.1 Pogonognathellus longicornis | reverse complement strand
TGCAAAATAATAACAAGATGCATAATGTATGCACAAGATCTGTGAGATTGGTATAAAAAGACACTACAAGACAAGTGTTGCTCTTTATAGACATTAGCAGGTGACATGTTAATGTTAAACTAAATACTTTGTTCTTGACTAATACGCTTTAATCCACAAATAGCTCTTTGATACAACATACGTGATAATGCGTAAGATACGATGCTTTTGTTATCTTTTAGCCAACGTAACACTAGTATCTTAACTTCAGCCTAGTAACATTCACTAGACATGAACAAATTATTTATTTGTATGCATCACATTTTTGCGAACAAAACAAAACGCGTTTGCAAGTGGTAGAATGCCTTGAAGTTGATATTGAACCATTATAATTATGTATTACTTGTTACAAGGAATTTGGCATTTGGCGATACATGAACATGACCGTTGTGTAATTTTGTATTTTATAACATTTAACATTTTCCATGTTATGAACCACACTCTTTAGTTGGAATCTCTTCGATCTCAATGTAAACAGTGCATATTTCTTCAGCCTGCCTGATTCTTAAGATTAGACATATTTCTTCGGAGATAGCGATATCGTATATAGTATACTTAGTTTAACCCGGAAGCTGTCATTTCTCAGCGAGCTGCTTATAACGACTTTAACACACCACAATGTAAGCAATACCGGAGCACAGCACAGTATTACGAATCTCAACCCATTCTGGCGGGACTCCTCTGCTAAATAAAGTTTACTGTTGAAAGTTACATCAAACAAATTGACGAAAACCATGTTGCTGCTTTGCATGTGTCCTGATCCTAAATGTATCATTTTATGTGACTTTTTTAAGTATGTTGTGTACGTAACGTACGTAGGACTTCTTGTGAATGTAATATAGGTATGAGTGTATTTACAGTATAGCTCAAGTTCACCTTCTCAGAAAATGACTGTAAGCAAACCAGAATGTGAAAGTAACGAATATTGGTATTCCACAATTTCGTCATTTATAAACAGTCTCAAGTCTCACTGTGTTCTGTGTGTTCTGTCTGTGAAGGTAGCCACTGCCACTTCTTCTACTGACTTACAATTAGCTGTAGTATACACATTATGTATACAGTCTCAAATTGTTACTCACCTTTGAATACATAACAGTCATCATTAACTTTGCATGCAAATAATTTGTTTCATGTAGCACAGACAATAATTGCGCATCAAGTATATGCGAGCGTTGCAGAGTGTTACAAATAAAGATCCTGCTTCCAAGTGTGAAAATCAGTTGAAACTGTGAGTTAGTCTCATTTGGAACAGCACTGTTAAATTACCTACAAGTATGAATTTGAGCATAAGTATAAACATTATGTAAAATATAATACATAAAGTTTCGTTATGTGTGTGTACTTTTAGAAATACAAATCAGAAAATTATTTATGTGTGCGTTCATTTTGCAGTTTGTATGAGCTGATTCTTTCTAAAGAACCATGCAACCTGTGACAGTGACGCAACAAACACTAAAGACTCCAAATAATGGAGCTCCGAAAGAAAGTCTTCGAGAAACTCGATCAGACCCTGATTCTCGTGCAAGACGAGCAAGGTGGATAAGAGACAAAATATTATTCAGTACCAGTAATGCGGGGGATAAAAGTGATTCGGGTTTCCAAGAAAATGAAAAATTTCATACACCTCCACCTGACACAAATAACTCAAGGCTGGTATATCCCCACGCTAGAAGCTACGACACTATTCAACAAAGGTAAGTACCAACTCTATGTTTATGAAATTCTCATTTTCTTTGAATAATTACATTTTACAAGGTTTATACTAACAATTAAATTATTCCAGTAGAGAAGCATGGAGTCTTTCTCCTATTCATTTGAAAAAAGATTTGTCTTTACCCGTAAGCAATCCATCCTTGTCAGACTCGAATAAGCAAAATATTCCAAATCAAAATGGTTTAACACGTCGAAATGGCGTTCGTTATTCTATCAAAGTTACCCGAAGTAGAAGCCAAAGTCCATGTAGCATATCAAGTGAAGAGAGTAGTTGTCAGGTCAGGTCAATTTTCTTTAATTACTACAAGCGTATAGTTAAATAGGCAATTTCTTTGTTTAAACACATTGATTTCAACAACCGCACAAATGTCGTTTCAATTTTAAAGGGGGATTGTGAAAATTCTTTGGATCCGGCTTTATTACTTCCTGACAGTCAGCCAGGAAGAAAAACATCCGTTTTTTCAGCGTCTTATGATTCTTGGATCGAAAGCAAAATCCTCTCAGGGTTTAAAGATTTAAGTCCACTCTGCAGTTCTATTTTAGAAGCAGCATGGAAAGGGGAAATTGCAACTTTGGAGGAATTACTTAAAGTTGAAGCAAATGTTCAACTAGTTCGAAATCATGAGATTCGGGATGGAAACGATAGAACACCTCTACATATGGCCTCTGCATGTGGTAAAGAATTTTAAGGAAATATTATAGCAATAATATTTTGAGGAACAATCATACAAAACAAATATTCTGTATGCGTAACCAATTTTGTTTTTGTTCCGTTCATTCCAGGGCACATTCACATAGTAAGATTACTGTTAAATTATGGTAAGTCATTTCAATAGGTTTCATATTCTGTGTCTTAAGCAATACTTAAACAAATACATGAAGAACTGTAGCATGTACATTGTATGTAAATATAAATCATGATCCTTATTGTGTAGGTGTTGATACGAACATATTCGATAATCAAAAAGCTACCCCTTTATGCTGTGCAGGTAATAATAACCTTGAGCTTTTTTATTATTTCTAATTTTTTGGTTGTAAGGGGCAGATTGATTTTATAAATATGTTCATATATGACGCAAATTGTTGATTGACAGCATCTTGTGGAAGTGTCAACGTTTTGCAACTGTTAATAGATCACGGAGCTGATGTCAATGCTGGTTTTGATTACGGCAAAACTGCACTTCATTGGGCTTGCACAGCTCAAAGTGTAGAATGTGCAAAAATTATTCTAGTAATAATTTAAACATTTGAATACTTAATTGTATAATATAACTTCAGAGTATCAAATTTTGTCGTATCTATATAAATTCGGATTTCATTGTACAGGAAAACGGAGGCAGGCAAAATCCACCTTTAATTTACACGGAAACTCCATTGCATATCGCTGCTGCACTTGGAGATGCAGATACACTTAAACTACTTTTAGAGTACGGGGCAGATGTTGGACTTTGCAAGGTTTGCGAAGTAAATATAATCGAACATATTACGTCAATGTATTACTAAAATCTTCATTATCTACAGTGTTAAAAGTTAAGAATATTTTGAGTTGTATAGGGAACATACAAAACTACAGCACTTCACTTAGCGGCAGGTACGTACATACTATTCATACTTAGCACATAATAGTATGACTGCAATTGTTAATTTAAATTCATTCGGATGTTCATAATATTTTTAACAGAAGAAGGAAGTGCTGCTTGCATTAGATTGCTAATGGAATATGGAGCTGGACATAATTCAAAAGATGGTCGTGGGCACACAGGTTATATAATATTATTTAAATTTGGATTTTTGAACACATATACCTACAATAGTAATTCATGATAAAGAATTACTGGAATCACAGATTAATTAACAAACAGTGTCTATTTTACAGCTTTGCATATAGCTGCAACTTCTGATGTGGATGCTGTCTTAGCTTTATTATCAACCGGAGCTAATCCAGTAATTCGAAATTGTTTTTCAGTACAAATCTCAGTAATCTTTATGTACTATTTGTAGAACATTACTCTTTTGTGTATAGAATATTGCAGACTCTAATGGCAGAACACCGATACATGCTGCAATAGGAAAAGGTAAAAAATGAAGCTTAAAAATTATATTGCAATGTGTTCTGTAGATATAGAGCGTGAATACATTTACTAGAATTGTATCGTGTATGCGTAACAGGGTTTGAGATATAATTTGAGATTAATGGAAGAATATATTTTTAGGTTCCAGAGCAGCTGAAGTGGTTCGTTTGTTGATGGATAATGGAGCAGACATTGATGCTCAGGACGATTTTGGGTAAATAGGATAATTGCGATTTTAAAGCACGATACTAACGGAAGAATTGTTTATGAATCTGTTGAAGAAACATTCGTAACATTAATATTCTAATTATAATATTTTTAGCAAAGTAGTTGTGTATTGAGATATAGGAATGATCTCAAATCTCAAACTCAAGATGTATCCATGTCATGAATGATAATGATATGTATCTTCTGCGTTGCATATTTATGTAACAACAGGTACACTCCACTTCACTTGGCCGCAGTTCAAGATTCGTCTCAATGTGCGTCCATACTCTTAAAACATGGAGCTGATGTTACCATAAAGTATGTCAACAACACAATTCACAATAATTTTTTAGTATAGTAAGTTTCGCATGTTTTTAAGTTCACCATAAAGCACAAGTTTATATTCAGAACTAAGGCTGGAACGAGTGCATTGTCTTTGCTGGTGAGAAGAATACCGGATGTAATGCGTTATTTGGTAGAGCGCTTAGACTCTGCTGTAACAATTCATGAATTTGACCCTGCTGATCCTGACTGCGAAATAAGATTGGATTTCCGGTATGCAAAACTCTAAACTAATTTCAGCATATGAAAGGAATTAATCGGTCTACGAAAAAACACTTTTTATGTATTTTATTTAGGGCAATTGTTCCTAATTCTGAGAATAAACAACTTAAAGGAAATACAAAAATTCCTACTCATATTTACTCCCAGTTCCAAACACGTCGCAAGGAAACAGAATTTCTTACTTGTGTATTAGCAGCTGGAAACAAAAAGATTTTGTCTCATCCTCTAAGCGAAGCTTTTCTAACCCTGAAATGGCTTCGTGTGAGAAAGTTTTTCTGGGCTTCCCTCTTGTTTCAGGTAACTTTCTTGTAACATGCTTACAAAATTATTAAAAAAATCGTACGAACATTAGTATAAGGTTTGACATTTTTATTCTTTGGTATTGCAGATAGCTCTAGTTCTATTGTTTACGGTATTTGTGGTGGAAGTTTTCATCAGGAACTGTCCAATGACCCACATGAATGAAACGGGGTGTTTGAATGAGACAATATATCGAAAGTCTGAGTATACTCCACCAACTAACATTTTCGCTCGTGCTTTTCTCAGTCTTTCAAATAATACGAAGGTTTATAAGGATTCAGAAGAAATAGGAATGATTTTAAATGCTACGATAATTACAGATGATTCTAGTACCACCAACCCCAGCGAATCAGAAAAGAAGCCTTCAACGTTTGAATGGTTCCGTATCTCTCAAACACCAAGTGAAGGTACTGTACCAAATAGGGGTAAAATTCCTGGTAATTTTACAAAATTCAGAAACAGGAAAGGAAAGCAGTTAAACCAACAGGGTAAATCAGTGTTATGTCCTAAAGGGGGACTTTCTACATGTAACAATACTTTATAAAAATACTAGATTCCATATTCGTATCTGTACATATTTCACACTTTCATTTCAATGAATCTATATAATTACTACGAACTAGTACGAACGCTTATTTGTACTCATTTTGTAGCAGTAAATGGGATAGGATGTTGTACATTGAGTCCACCTTTGACGGTTGTGTGGGGCTTGTTGATTTCCTTTGCATCCATGATGGCTATCAAGGAAATTTTTCAAATTGTTCAAGCTCCATTGTCGTACATCATGAGTAGCGAGAACTGGGGACAATGGGCACTCATTGGCAGTGTGATATTGGCAGCAATCAGAACACCTGAATTTCAGCATTATTGGTGGCAATACCCAGCAGCAGCTGTAATTTCTAGCAAAACTATCTCTAAAAACACAACTCTTGCTATAAAACGCTTTATTGGTAATTTCTGGTTTAATGTGACCATGTAATTGTCTTATGGTAATGTGTATGTAGTGTGGAATCTTTCTGGCTTGGGGTTTGATGTTGCTGCAAGTTGGACGTTTCCCTGCTCTCGGTTTGTACGTCCAGATGCTCGCAAAAGTAAATTTTACTAAAATTTAGTAATTATTATAAGTTCTACAGTCTTAAAAGCTCATTCTTACTATTCCTACTTAAAATATTTAGGTCGCAGCGAACTTTGGAGTTTTTATTTCAGCCTATGCTTGTCTTTTGATTGCATTTGCCTTAGCATTCTGTGTGCTATTTCCTGGTGTAAGTTGATATATTCTAAAGATTTTTAATGTGTATTCCAGAAGAGCATTGTAACGCTAAAAAATTTGTATCATGTGTTTTGTTGATATTATATCATTTTAGCATCCAACATTCAGTTCTGTTCCATTAGCATTGCTTAAAGTTTTGACAATGATGGTGGGAGAAGTTGACTATGAAGATTTATTTTATCCCGAAGACCCGCAAAAAGAATTGTTGCATCCGATTACAGCGCATATATTTCTTGGAGTGTTTGTTGTTCTGTGTACTATTGTACTCATGAATCTTTTGGTGGGCTTGGCAGTGCATGATATTCAGGTTATTTGTTTTAGTGACACTTTTTTATGATCGTTTCTTTGGATTTTTTAAAATCTCATCTGCTTTTATATTCAGGGTCTTCAAAAGGGAGCCAAGCTGAACAGACTGTCAAGGCAGACAGCACTAATATCCCGTTTGGAGTCATTTATTTTCTCAAAAAGATTGCAGTCATGTCTCCCCAGACGAATTGGTTACATTTTGCAAGAAAGTGCCTTGTTGGTGCCTTCGTCATATAAGTACTATGAAACGAATATCGTTTAAGACCAGGGATACTTCTTAGGTATTTTAGCGCTTTTACTAATTGTATTTTATGTTTTATTTCAGGTGGTCTTACTATATCCGTCCTAATGATATTCGTGATAGAAGGTTACCCAAAGACTTAAAAATGGCAGCATTGAAATTGGCTGCAACAAGACATTCTGCAAAACGGGCAACAAAACAGCGACAAGAAATCACAGACAATAAATCTCAAATCAATACGAACAATGAACTTGCTTTTAGAAGACTTGAGGTACAATTGAGTAACTTGCAAAGTCAAATAGAACAGCTAATGAAAAGTCTTGTTGAAAAAAATGAGAAGATGACTGTCCTCAATGAAAAAGTTTAATTATTTTGCCTTCCATAAGTTGTGATTATTAAATCATTGTAACGTATTTCACACGAGAAAATATAACTCTTTATTATGTGCCTTATACTCTACTTATGATTAAAATACCTACCTATTGTAAATTATATACACTTTATTTGAGCGTAACAACTTAAAGTGTATTCTTATGCTTTTATAATAGCTTTTCCAGTGTTTTTTCCTTCTAACATTTCAATAAATGCCCTTGGAGTATTTTCGAGACCTTGTGTGACAGTCTCATGAACTTTTATCTTGCCCTGCAAACAAAAATTCATTCATTAGCAAAATCAGAGTTAAAACAGAATGGCATACAGCAATCTACATGAATGTACCTCTAAAATCCAGTCCCTTAGTTGGTGTACAGCTTCAAGCCATTCTTTTTGCCACCTCATGACCACAAAGCCTTCTAGTCGTATGTTCTTATAAATCATTGAAAAGTAGTCGATTGGAACTGTACGGTATATATAAAAAAGTTTAATAATTTTAACAAACTTCAAATGTAAGTATACTTCATTGGAAAGTGAGATTTTTACCCAATGGGAGTTTGCTTGTTTCCACATTGTAAGTTGTAATTGCTCCACACAAAGCTATTCTTCCAAACTGATTCATATTTCTCATAACATGAAAAGTGAATTCTCCACCGACCTACAAAGTAAAAAATGGAAATAAGACAATTGATTCGTTATAGAGTATCTCATTTGCATATATCTGTACATGTGTATTACAGCATATAATTTGTTAGCCATACGTTATCAAAATAGCAGTCAATTCCTTTTGGTGCAAACTCCTTGAAAGTTTTGTTCACATCTACAGTCTTATAGTTGAAAGCGTGGTCAAATCCCAATTCCTTAAGCCATTTTAGTTTGTCTTCTGTTCCAGCAAAACCTAACACTTCGCATCCTGCAATGTGTATAATAAATGTTGTAAAATAAGTTTATGTCAATACGTGATATTTATGTTAAACATTTATTATCAGATAATCTAATCCCCCGCAACTGCCATGTAAAAATATGAGACATTGAAAAAAATAGTAATTGTAACTACTAAAAATAAACGGTGAGGTTTGTTACCTTGAAGCTTTCCAATTTGTCCAACAATACTTCCGACAGCCCCTGCAGCAGAAGAGACCACAAGGACATTACCAGCCTTAGGATTACAAATTTTAAGAAGTCCAAAATAAGCAGTAACTCTGTACAATAAAAATATTTTACTATATTACTGTCATCATTGCTTTATATAACCAGTACATATATGAACATACATACAGACAAAAGCTGCTGAAATATTTTTAAGTAGGTTACGCCAATAGCGTGTCATAAATAGTAACTCTAACTGCTTTACATTACAGTATCGTTTAAATCACAGTGTTTATAAATAGAATGATAGCTGTGTTGATTTAAACTTAAACACAATTAGTAGTGGTTGAACAAACATAATGTACTTATAGGGAAACTGTACCCTGGCATGCCTAAAGATCCTAAAGCATATGAGTCAGGCAGTCCCTTCATTTCCGGCATTTTGTAAAGTGTGTCATAAGTTCTAAGCTTCGGTGGTGGCTTGTACACAGTCAAATCTGGTGGTAACACCCGAATACGGAATATTTTAAACTTGCATACTGTAATTATAACTGAAACATTTTGGTATTTAAAAAATTTCAACTCAAGCTATATAATACCTCTCCATCCAAAGTTTCCAACCACTTGGCTTCCTGTGGGGAATTCTTCACAGCGACTTTCAAGAACTCTATATGCATGTAGGATAGAATTTAAAAAAATCTTAACTACGGACTACTACCTACGAATTATTTGAGCAAGTAGTATGTATTAAACCAGAGCTGCTAATATTCTGACCTTGCAACTTGACCTCCAGCAAATGTGTCCCCAATCTTCATTCTTGCACTCATTGGTCTCATGTAAGGGTCGACCGTGAGCCATTCTGCTTTGCATAATATCTCTGAAAGCATTTTAAATTATATCGAATACCGAATTTTTGATTTTGAAAGTACATGTAATGGCTAATTTAAATGCATAATTAATAATTATTATGCATTTAGACTAGCCATGGATAGGATCTTCTGGTTATAAAATACGTCAGGTATTTTAGAATTGACAAAATATGAGTTGTGATTTCAAATGAAGTATTAATGAAGAATTTTTATGTGTACTGTGTTTACCTCCTTCTTTTAGAGAACTGGTAATAGTTTCTTCTGCAATCTGGAAATCCGAAAGCTTGGGTAAGCCTTGGAAACGTTTGGCCAATATGACTCGTTTTGCAACTTGGTTCATCGTAACTACTTTCCTTTCGGATGCTTATTGCACCTAACTGCAAAGTAAACAGATGTAACAAAATTGTATAAAACACATACACTTATTATTACTTATGAAAATTCATGTTAACTTATCTATGATTTATAGGGTATATCTGTTTCAGATGCTGAGGCAGTTGGAAGGAATACATAGTTAGCATTTGTTTCCAAAGCAGTAATAATACAATACGAAAATCCAAAACAGTCTCATGGTTAAAGCTCTTGGTTTTTTTCATATAAGTATAATGTTTGTTAAAATCCAGGTACATGCATATTACATAGAGGATCATGCACATAACTGAAACAACAGTATATTAACCTTTATAATTTTAAATGGTTTATAATTACACTATGCTTTATGTTACATACACCTACGTATATACTTACTTACAATTGAAACAATATTATATCCAATCACAGTTGATATATTACATGATGGAACATCACAGAATGCTATACTTGAACCAATTGAATCATATGGATGAATGCAAACTATTGTTAGTTGTATGAATAAAATGGGTGAAAACAAAAACAATGTTAACGTAATCTTGATGTATCATCATAAATGAGTTAAATTGACATTATAAATAGATATGCACTCACTCGTAGCTCTAGTGTAATGTAAAGTAAAAAGTTATTATTGGGAAAGTACTCGTATTTGAATAAGTTTAGATCAGTATCAGATTTACTTAGCACACGACATAATTGTACTCAGTAGCCCATCAATAAGAACCGCATTACTTAACCACTCATCAACCCGTGCCCTACAAGCTACAACTTACATTATACACTACTATCATTATTAGAAAAGAAGAGGCAACAAAGTTATTTTACATGTACCCTGTTGCTAATAACCCTGCTATCAGTATACTAAAGCCACTATTGCAACTACAACAAAGGCGCAAATCACGTACCAATCCTCCGAAACTAACAACAACTGAAACTGAAACCGTTGTTGTCAGCAAACAAGTTTGTTGCAACAACTTCAGGTAATTACAATATCTATTTGCAACTAATTACTTTGCATCCTGCAGGTACAAATTGTAAACTACTAGATAGCTTAAGCTTTTAATTCATATATTTTATGTGATATAACAAATATTACTCTATTTCTATTTCATACGTAAAGTAGTTCTGTATCACTTTAGTATATACTTAAATACATACTAGTAAATACCTAAGCTTAAGTATGAAAGTACAACACAAGACTATTGTATGTACCATATGCGGTTATGTAAAGTACGCGGGTACAAGATACACGTACACATAGGTAGGTAACATTTGCATATATTTATTGAATAATATTCTATGTTATTGTGTGTGTTGTAGCACATTACATAGAACTTAGTTATATTAGGTAATTTAAAATGATTTAGTATTCTATATACACATACATTACATAGTTTCTGCATGTTAGATATTTCAATCAAAAGTATTGCATGCATAAACATAGCTCAGCAAAGATAGTTTAACTTAATTAAATGGTAAAGTATATACCAACATATATAATTTGCACTCACGTACTAGGCGTATTGTGTATAAGGGAGAAAATTGTATAAATATGCACAGTTTGTGTTCAAGTACAAAGAATGAACTGTTTTACCTTGTTTATTTCCACTATTAATTTGTCAAATAGGCGATATTTTGCACTTTATTCTCAATGAAATAACATCAGAGAAAAGTTACACTATTTTGAACTGATTTTGATATGCAACACATGAATTTACAGAAATTGACGTTTACGTAATTACATTGATTATATAATATGTTTATTTAGTTTGAGTGAATTGCTTGTGTCTATGTCGCTTTCATTTCGCGGCCAAGAGCTACTTCGTATCTCATGATATCATTCTATCGACCTTGATGGTTGTTGTGTGTGTACTCATTTATACCTACCGTTTATGTAGATACACAAAATACACACATTAAATAAAATGATATGCACGTATGCAAAGAATAATATTAAGAATTCTATTTTTTTCACTAAGTTTGTCATAATCATAATATGTATAACTAACGCTTCCAATTCCAATGCTCCCTGTCTCTTCAATCTACATTATGCCTTCTCTCTATATCCAATATTATAATGTGTGACTATATACTACTTTCTACTTGAGCACTTAGGTACATACATCATGCATTTATTTTGACACTTACAATTATAAAATTACATGTACCTTTGTTATCAATAATTGTACAAATACATGTCATTCTCATTCTTATCACTTATCAAGTGATTCGTTTATTGGTGGCACTTCGTCGTTATTACACAGATATGACTTGTTGCACACTAGGATGACGCTAAATCCTATAACAGCAACTGATAAGCACAAGCCATACGCACATAAATTATTTTCATTGCTAAGCAAAATTACACACGTCAAACTTAATCGATAATCAATTAGTAAGATAAAACATCCTTTTCTTAACCAATCGCCTTTCTTAAATACACTTGGATTTCTAACTTTAACATTGGACACACTGTCACTCGCACCCTGTCTGTGCATCATAATGTTGACAAGCTATCTACATACAACGATACAACTAGGAATACTAGGATATACAAAGAAAATAATTCCCCTACACACTAAAAATCAAAATGTTTGTGAATTCACACATCATAATATTATAGGACATTATGTATGCATATACAGATAAATTAATAAAACGAGAGTGCTTGAAATGGAGTACAGTACACAAAAACAGTTATTTAATTAATTGATTAATGCGTGTAATATGATACTTAAAATTTCTGTTTATTATGAGAACTCATTAGTTGTATTCAAGTAGTATACAACACAGTTAACTCAAAACTAATGTGCCATATTATACAAAGTAGCTTAAAGGATCACAATACATACGCGCATACAGCCTTCCAATGTTCAAGGTTTTGTTATAACTATATCGAAAAAATATTTTACGTAAAGAAATAAGAAACTAATAGCCGTGCGCAACATATACATACATTACATACGGTTTTTAGTACATAACCTCTACTATGAAAGTACTACAATTACTATTATCTATCAGTTACTTAATATCGTATACATTATACATGCATACACTTACTAGTTAGTATAACCCTCGCTCCCTTCGGGGAAAAGCATACTTCCTCTACTTTAGGCTTAAGATGCAATCCTTTACCCCTATGTATTTCCTTAGTCATTTTTTTCAAAACATGTTTACATTCACATAAGAGTGGAAACCCGAATTTTTCTCTCATAAGCTAACTACTAGTGCTAGTCAGAAAGCTAATCTCATAACTATGGATCCCTAACCCCATAGTTGTAGCGTTTACCCAAAAATAGGACTTTCCTGGGTGTAACCCCACCCTTAAGATCGAACAATTTGGTGAATTAAGCATTTAGCAATTACAAGTAAAACTTGAAAAACTTCATTTTTCTTTTGAAATTGTTTTTGTAAGAAGTAAAATTAAGGAAATGTTTGATTCCTGAGCTATCTAAATTGCTTTTTCAATGACAATTCGATGGTGACTAATTTGCATATTAAGATTTTAGTGTTAAGAGTATATTACGCATTTACAAAATTGTGCTGTTTATGTAGTTACCTAAATCAGCCATATAAAATATACATACCTATACATAAAACATGAATGTATTGGATACAAATCAGATGTATAAAAACGTGTGAGGTTCTTGTTAGTAAGTAAATGGATTTAAAGGTATATGGGGACTATCGACTACCCGGATTCGGGACTAGAAAATATCGGGTTGAATTGTTTGTTTGATTAGAAGAGACATGGAATGTTGTAGAAGAAAGAATTAGCTGTGAATTAGAGAAAGCAGAAGAAATGCGCATTGTGTGTTTTGTTTCATTGACAAAAAGTGAAAGCTTAAATCCCGCGTGTGGCTGACGTTTGAAATGGTGCGGGTCGAGTAGGGCTTGAAGCGATTGGTCGGAGTGACGTCACCCGGTTGTATTTTTTATGACTTTCCTTACAATGGTTTTCACTTGAGTTTGAGTTGCTAGCTCAGTTACTTTACTTCAATTCACAGTTCACACAAGTTGACACAAGACAATTATTAGTTGCTAGTTTGTCCAACTCCAACCCACCAACTGAACAATCAACTCAGTCACTAATTAAATTAAATCGTCAACAGTGTATGGCTCTCCACTAACTGCTCCATTTATACTTTAAAGGCCATATTCAGGTGAGTTAACTCTCTTTTCCACAATAAAACCGTTTATTCACACTTTTCACATGCATGATTGATGATGCACTCAATTTATTCACTTGTCTAGCTGTACACAGCCCGTATATAAAAAGATAGTCAACTTCGTCTTCCTTAGGT
>JAQFYB010005600.1:0-13719 GCA_034694085.1 Pogonognathellus longicornis | reverse complement strand
AAACAAACAAATACTAAGTTTGGGAACTGTACACACACGCTGTGCAAATATGTAAGAAAATATTTTTCCGATTCCTGTTGATTAGCAATTTATTTCAATTATTAGATAAAAGATAACGTAAAGAATTTGCTTATATTTTTCTCACGTCACAACAAAGTTCGCTGGCGACAGAACCACCACTGCACATAGAATTAGCAGCAACAAAATTGTTTGCCGGCTTAATTTGGATTTTCTCCAAAGGAACGTTTAAGAAATGAGAAACCGTTTGGGCAACCTGTGAATTTACAAAATTACAAATTATATCTACCATACTTACATAAATCTTTTAACACCAGGTGAGTGAACAGTGAAGAGTGAAGTACCTTGGTGTTTATTCCTTGTCCCATTTCAATTCCACCATGTGAAACAGCAACTGTTCCGTCTACATGGTATACCACAATTTGCACTGGGAATTTTGATCCAAAGTGACTCAGCGGATAACCAACAGGAACTAAAGACATTCCACGTTTCTTCCAACGATTTTCCTACAAAAACATTAAAATTAATAGTATGACATTTGTGAAGAATGCGCGAATGGTGTGACGAACGAGAGGATATCTGCATATAATATGTGCACCACAGACACTGGCATTCATCTAGAGGTAGGGACCTCTAGATGTCCCGAAAAAGAAAACGCGTAGAAATAAAAATAAGTGAATTTAGGTCAAAACCAAAGTAAAATACATGACATTCACGCGTAGAGAGACAATTTTTCCGATTTTTTGTATTTTTATAACTACAATAACTGGTTCTGGGGGTGCACGTGCACCACCCCGTGCATCTCCTGGCTACGAGCATGACTGGGACAAAATAACAGAATCTGAAAAAAAATTAAAAACATCTTACGCTATTGAACTTTTCAATGAAAGCTTTTCTTTCTTCATAATCTCCAGTTTTTTTCACTTCTTCCACCATCATTGGAATCAAATTTTCAACAGATAATGGCTGTCCAGCTGGAATCATCGCATCACCTTCTTTCATATAGTTTACACTTCTTACTTCAAGGGGGTCTTTATTAAGTTCTTTAGCAACATGTTCCATCACAGTTTCAATGAGGAAAGATGCCTGAGGACTTCCTATTATCCCCCGAATCAGAACATTTATTTTCATACAGTAAAAACACACGTAAATTCCGATAAACTTATAGTTAATTTACCTGGAGCTCTGACAGCGGTATTAGACGGTGTATTTGTTTGAACAGAATAAGGCTTGAGTTCCCATCCGAGAGCAGCATAAGGACCTTGTAAATGCATTGCAACCATAATGGGAATTGGTTCATTAAGGGCCCAACCAACATCTCCAAAAATTTCTATGTTAAGTTTTCCAATTTTGCCGACATCATCGAAGCCAGCCTGTCAAATTAATTCATAATTTTAATTAAATAAATTGAATGAATAAGATTTACAAACATTTGATCATAAAAATAGATTTTAAAATTAAGAAAAAAATATTTAATTTTGTACAATACAATAAAAAGCTAGAACTGTTAGATGATAAAAATTATCACATGTTTCTTACTTCGTATTTCAATATATAATTTGGTCGTTTTCCAATAATATTTAGGTTTTCTTCCAGATCCAAAACAACTCTAACAGGACGATTTGATGCATTTGCAGCCACAGCACAAGCAGCAGCAATGTGTGTTGCTTTCGATATTTTTGCTCCGAAACCTCCCCCAAGTCGTCGTACGGAAAGGTTGAGACTAAAATAATATTTACACTGAATTATACATTGCTAAACTTTTCTCTTTAAACGTTGGAATTAATTTTCTTAGTAAAATTTTACGTGTTGTTTGGAACATCCAATGCATTGGCTATAACAATTTGAACGTGGTCGACCCACTGAGTAGCAGCATAGACATCCATTCCATCCTCCTTTGGAATACAAATGGTTGCATGAGTTTCCATGTGGAAGTGGAATTGACTTCCAACACGAAATTCTCCTTTCACAGAATGTTTCTGAGGTTCTTGCGTTTGATCTTTGCTCGGAAAAACTCCAAGACTGAATTTTGCGGTAGTTCCTTCTTGTTCCATTTTCTTTATTCCTGAATCAATATCTACTACCGGTTTTTGAACGTTTTGATAAGTAATATCAACTTTCTTTGCAGCAACAGCTGCAATTTCTCGAGTTGTAGCTAGAATCATTCCTATTGGTTGGCCGTAATGAGAAATCTTGTCTTTTGCAAATATCTAGATGTAGCCATAATAATTAAAATCATCTCAAATTCAGTAATGGATAACTTGGGTTAACTTGAAAAAGTAAAAAATGTTTACAACTAGCTTCGAAAACTTGAAAAGTAAAAGAATTTAGTTTCTATCAATAATTATTATAAACAAATATTATTTTCAGATGCATAAACTTAAGCTTACAGGCTCGTCCATAAGCACGGGAAAAAATCCAGCTTCCATTGTGACCGTATTTCTACCCGGAATATCAGAAGCACTAACGAATCGGACAACACCCGGAATTTTCTGAAAAAAATGATATTATTAATTATCAGTTTGGCTCTTAAATGATTTACACACATTACATTTTAAAAGTTTATATTTTTTTTAAACACCAGAGCTTCAGTAGGATCCACATTTTTCAATTCTGCATTAGCAAGTGTGCTAGTGACAAACACTCCAACTAATTCATCGGGACGTGGAGGAATATCACCAACATATTCTGCCTCTCCGGAAGCTTGACGCAAGGCTTCCACTTTTGGAATCTCCTTGTACAGAACTGAAGAACCTTCCTCTTTTTCAAAGACTTGTTGTCCATGACTCATTAATTTTATCATATCGCTTTTTCCTGATTCGATGGTTGGTTTGGTTTTCGTGCTCACAATTCCTAGAATAGTCTATTCAAATAATATATTTTACGTTTTAATCATGCCATCATCATTAATACATTATCCCTCCCCCCCCCCCCCCGTATTATTGCGTTCATTGCCAAAATATCAACATATCAAATTATTATCAATAGTTTAGTTTCGTATAATATTTAAAAAGGTGCCCTACTTTGTATAACAACGACTTTGTTAATTCCTTTCTATATTCCCCAGTCGCCTCCGAGGGCCGTAAATCGGGCTTCACTTCACCATCCAATGCCTGTAAAGCGCCCTTCAGAGTGGCTTCGTCTCCCAAGCATTTATCCAATAAAAACAATTCAGTGGCTGATGCATGATTCTGTTTTCAATACATTTTGTTAGAATAAATGTGGTTCAATTTAAAAAAAAGATTGTGATAAGTTGCTTACAAATTCTGCACTGATTCCTCCGTAAACAATTCTGGGTTTTTCTAATACCCTGTAATTTTGTTTTGGGTCCACTTTTAACAAAAACCCTGCATTCACATACGCGTGAGCATTTTGGTATCGGCGAGTTATCTAAACAGTTACAAAGAAAAAATATAAATTAATATACAATCAGTACTTGACAACATTGATAATTTTTATTAGTCAAAAGTATTGCTATATATACTTTATAACTCCTGAAAATGTAGCCCTCTTTCCTTTGTGGAAAATAAATCGATACAATCAATTTTCCTGACATATCTAACGCTAGAAACTCAATCAAGGTGAACATTTTCAAAGTTCCATTCTGCAAAGCTGCAAACAAAAAATGAATTGATAATTTAATTGCATATGGATTTTTTTTTATCTTTTAATAAAACAGAATATTTATTTTACCGATATTAACTTTTGCTCCCACTGTTTCCAAAATAACAAAGATGTCGGACTGAAATTCTTGATGAGCGTGCTTCAGCATCAAGTTTCCAGCAAGTGTTCCAGCCTATTTTTATTAAAATGAGAATGTTATTTTGGGTACTTCATGAGTCAATTTCAAAATTTTGGGGTGTAAAGAAGTATAGATTCTTACATTTCTAACTGGAACATTTGCGACTCTCTCAATATGCTTTCCAAGATCTGCCGTATATTCATATCCATCCAAAGAAGCAGCCTTTTTAAACAATTCAATTGCTTTTGTCAAAGTGATTCCACCCCCAAGAACAACACCACAGGTGTCTAAAGACACTTTTTTCAACTCAGGAATATCACTGACATCCAAATATGCGTCATAAGGGCCATCGTGTTTAAAAACACCTAAAATGTATCAAACAAATGAACAGCGAATCAGTAAATCGCAAAACATAAAAAATGAATTCAGTTAAGAAGGAATATTTATTTTTATTCTGTTCAATAATTTCACTTAGTACCAGCTCCTGTGTTTCCAGCAACCAAACGATATTTCAACCCGGGTTTGAGTTTGTTAAGCTTCTCCAAATTACCCACCACAGACTTGACATCTTTTACTTGTATCCATTGTTCGCCAGAAGTCAGTTTCAGAGTATTTTCAGACGTTTGGGGTTTCTTTAACCGACTGAAAATACTGCATTTTTTATCAGCTTTATTGCTATTGTCAGTTTCGGCACAACTAGTGCTGCAAGGCCCTCCATTTGCGCTTTTTCTTGGGCAGTTGCCACAATCCTGTAATTACCAACCATGAAGAAAAATTAATTTTATAGCTATATAGCTGGTACTTACAATTAGTAAACATTATCTTTTACATTTCACATACACCTACATATCTCATTTGAAATAGTCAATATATTCACTAGCATCCACATAATGCTGTTGTTCTACTATAGACCAAGACCACCACCACTTAAATATACTCTCTATTTTTAATCTCCTTTACAAATGTAATTAAAAGCCCAAAAGATTAATTTGCTTTTCATTTTTATCAATCGAGAAATTCTGCTTTTATGTAATTACATTGATGTGTCTTCCTTTGTACAAAAAGCACTTAGGTATAACGATTAAAGTAAATGAATAAAGTTCCAAGTGCATGTTACGAAAACAATGTACCTTGTAGCATTACGTAACAACTTAATTGTAATTGCATGAAACTTTCAAGACGATTGAAAAGCAGATGACACCCACTTACTTCAATGTCGCCGGTGCATTTTTTACGAAGTTCTTCAGGAGCATCAACAGCCATCGATTTAAATGCATCAAGGATAGGACGGTATCCCGTGCAACGACAAATATTGCCATCAAAGTTGTCCTCAACATCTCTCATAGTAACTTCTCCCTTTTTGGATTCCAACAAGCTAAAAAACATTCACATCATCACATCAACTTAATGGATCAATTTGTGTATTCTCATGCAACATGCTTGTACAAGTGTGCAATACTGTAAGAATTGTAATTTCATTCTTTGAATGTACACAAAGAAAGTATAGCATTATGTCATGATCATGACCATGAAATGCAAACTTCAAATAATTATTTGTTACACAATAATTCTCAAGTATTTTAAGCAAAACAATCGAAAACAAAAACATTGTTTTGAAGTGCATCTCACCTGTACATGCTCATGACCATTCCAGGTGAGCAATATCCACATTGAGTTCCATTAAACTTGGCAAGTCTTTTCTGAATTGTATGATAACCTTCTTTTTTGCTCCCGACGTTTTCAACAGTAGAGATGTCCCAACCATCGCAGCTATACACGGGTGTCAGACACTACAAATATTGTACAGATTTCATAAATGATATTATTAAGTATACGCGTGAAAGTTAGTCATTTTCAACCTTGAGTTGAGTGAGTGAGGCTGTAGTTTTTTGTAAATATATACCTAAATAAACACTGCTCCAGGCAGTAGCTTATATTCTATATCAATGGTTGTCATTTTTTGTAGAGTAAGAAAAGAAGGATTACACGAACAATGATAATCAAGGAAAACAATTTCCTAAATGAAAATGTGGTGGTTTACGTGGTTAACTATATAGGTAGTACATTACTAGGAAAAATAGGCTTAACAATATTTGAAGGATAATATTTTATATGAAAATTGATGTCTTGTAGAACATTGATAACTTGATAACATGATAATTAATTCCGTAATTAACGCGTAATTTTCCAAGTAAATTATTGGCAGATAATATTATAATAGCTACTACACTACAAGGCATGTAATTCGGTATACTTTTTTACATGCGATGGATTTGCTGAGGTTTTTCATGTATTTTTTTTTACCGAATTGACAGATTTGGTTATTTCTTCTCCAGTAGCAGGATCTTTGGTTCTGACGGTTACTACACAAGCCCCACATCCTCCTTCCCGACACATAAACTTTGTTCCCTTGAGCCCAGCCGTGTCACGAATGTAATCAACCAAACGCGAATTTCCCGACACATCGTCCACTGAAGGATTCACTGAGATTATTCAAAAAGCAAAATATTCTTGAGTCAAAATTAACTTATTGCTAACTACTGAAAGATTAGTAGAGGCGTTAGCCATTCGTTAATCAATAAGAGATCAAAAACTGTATTATCGTAACATTATTGTCTAAGTAGATTATGCACCTATTTACAGGTATATTTAGTACTAAATATAGGTACGATCGGTACGAATTATACTCTTAATTATTACTTCAAAAATAAATGCATTCCACAAAAAAGATTGTTATCATTATAAATACAATGTACAAAAAAGTACAACAAACATCAATTACAAAGAGTGAAATGTATCATGGTCTTTCAATTACACAATTAATCCACTTCAACAATTATATTTTGTCCACACTGCTATTGTGGCTCCTGACTATCATCATCGCTGACTATTTTCCTTTTTGACCAAGTTCTTTGAGTCATACAATGAAAATATTTTTCGATCATATGAACAAATTATTTGTAAACATATTTATGTACTAAAAGTAAATTATTATGATAAATATACAATGTCCAATGATAAGATGAGCACACAATTATGTAACATAAATGAAGTAGTTGGTGTATAATGTGCAGTCATATTCAGGCCCGTAGCCAGGATTTAAGTGGGGGAGACACATCAAGGTTCTATACAGAGGTAGATTACCAGGGAAAAAATCTTAGGAGTACATAGCTGCAAATGAATCTATATAGAGCATGACAAGCAAAACGAAGTCAATTAAGGTCAAAACAGCAGAAATATTCATCAATTTAGCGAGATTTTTCTTTAATTCTTTGCACTTCTGTAACGTAATTTATTTTGGGGCTGCGGGCTGCACTGGGTGCATGTGCACCCCACTGGCTTTGTGCATGGCCACATTCACCTTATAATATAGGCTTTACATATAAAATTACTAATCAGCTAATCATTTCAAAGTTAAGGCATGTATATTCATGTTGCTCTTAATTTTCCATACCATTAAAATGTTGTCCATTGATAGCAAAATCGATGCCTCCGCCACTGCCAGGATTGCCTTCACTGTAAAATTAATGGAGAACAATCTCTTATTAATGTTATTAATATAATTAGGTATAAGGTACAAATGGAAATCGAAATGTAAACCTATGACTGTCTTAAAAGTTAACATTATGCAAAATATATCAATTTATAATATAAATTGAGTGTAATATTTTTTGAATTGAGTGATTATCTTTTATCTTAATTTATTTTATTTTCTACCATTCATATGCATACCTACATCAAAATAAAAAGAAGCAATTTTTTCTGCTTTTTTATCTTTGTCCAGTAATACAGAATGTATGAACAGTATTACAGTATGAAGTACATGTGGTTTGAACCCAGGCACGTAACTAGGATCGTAATCTGGGGGGGTGCACATCAAGGTTTTTTACAGAAATTAATCAATGGTAGAGCAAAATTTAAATATGAGGTACACCTGAGTGCATACAGTGCTTTGAATTATGTCCAAACTAACTTAGCGCATCAAATTTGCTCGCAGAGCAATCCTTTTTCCAAATTTTTGAACTTTTATGGTAAAATAAGCTAATTTTGAGATAGCAAACGCATTCTGGGGGGTGCACGTGCACCCCCTCTGGATACGGGCCTGTTTGAACCTAACATTTTTATCATGTAACAACTAATTGTAATTATTTGTAATCTGACTTCTAAATTAAATCATCCAAATGCATATATTATATAATAAATTGAAATAAAACTGGAATTGAAACTGGATATTAGATTAGGGTCAGAGAATGACTGATGACTACCTACGTACATGCTATTTACAAAATTATCTGCCTAACCAAATTAAGAATAATTGCATAGTTAGAAGGAATAAGTCTAAGACTCTTTCTTTCTTTGTGTATTCATATAACACGGACAAGAGGCAAGTTGAGATTTAGTTTAGTTGTAGTTGTGTTATGATGAAGGTCAAACAAACAGGAATATTAAATGTGTCTAAACCTAATACACTACACTGTCGTTATGTCATTAATCGTTATATAATCATGAATAACCCGCATCTCCTCGAGCATGACAATAGCTTTAAAGCTTATAATAATACACAATTTTACAATTAGGTTAGGTACTCTGCATTGTCTGCATGAATAATCCAGAAATAAATCTAGCACTATGTGATCAAATGTGATGTGATATTAATGCGTAAGGTCAATTTCATATGTTGTATGTAGTGAAGGACATACGCAAATAAAATGCGCACTAAATATTTAATAGTCATGACATGAATTATAATATTTGTAGTACAAACTTACCCTTTCCCCATAATGATCAAATGGAAAGAAACGGAAAAGTTCACACTCAAGTATGCTTTAGAATATCACCACAATTGGTCCTAAGAAAAAATTACATAGAAATAATAATATAACTGAAGTACACTGCGTAAACACAATAAAATCTCAAATGATGAATGAGAAATTAAACAAAGTTTTAGCACTTCGTATTTCAAACTATTAAATCTGTTTAACAGAATGTGTGTGTAAGGATTTCAGGTATAATATAATATGGACTTTTTTGGATTTATTTTAAGTTTTCCAGTACATTGGATTGGAGATTTTAACACTGAGTAGACCAACTCGATTCTGACTCAGAAGCTTCCTAAATGGAAACTGAACCTACAAATGGCACACAGAACAGAACCTTTCAGTGTTCAATAAAATGCGTCCTGTCATTTATTTTCCTCTTCACATTTCCATGATGCATGTATGCACGTTATCTCTCTCAGACTTTAGGTAGATAGTTTTTATAATAGTTAGAAGCAATTTGAAGATTTGAAGGACAAAACATTTTCATATGTAGAAGTAAGTATTGTGTACATGCACATGCACACAACTTAAAACACACAACCGAAACTAATACTAAACATGAATTTATTTCACACTGTCAAGCAACAAGTTCATACGTACAACTTGCCTGTACGTGGCATGTGCATATTATACAACACTAACACATGAAATGCAATTTTACAATTATCTTTATGTGTATATTTTTTGTACTATTGTGTTTGTGTGCTGTTTGATTCCAGTGAATTGTATCACTTCAGCTGCAAAATCAAATTCTGTGTCCGTTTGCATGCGTAAATAATTATATACCTTCTATAGGTTAGTATTAATTTAGATTAGACTTAGACCTTAGAATTTCTCACAACAACCATTGATTATTTATCCAACTACTTTTTGCCCTTCAGCCGCAGTCAGACTAGTCAGAACACTAGTTCTTGTATCATGTATCGTTTCGTTGTATCCTTTTAAATACAGACATTGCATTGTGCTATGTACTTAAATTTCAGCCTTTTAATCTACTACTAGGTACTTACTACTTACTGTTGCATATATCCAATCTGAGTAATATGAAATAATGTGATAGTCCTGATAGTTTTATAAATTCTATATTATCTGTATATTGATAATTGTGTATTGTATACTTTTAAATTCGAGATTCATGAAAATGTTTTACAAGAACATTCTCACACATATCTTATGCCAGGCTTTGATTTATAAAACAAAATAAAGTCCTTCAAAATGAACTTAAATTAGACTATAATATTTTACTTCGGTTAAGTCAGCAAATAGAATTTTATATACGCAATTTTTTTAATAGTGGGGACAACAATCCGACTTTTCAGACTTGCCTTGAAATATGGATATCCACAAAATAAAAATCTAGGCGAATATTTTATATAAGCATTTGTAAACATGTTGCAAGCTAGCAAAAGTCAGTAATTATTCTACCTATAATACAGTTTTGCCACCTGGTTAGAAATCATCAATTTTCGTTTTAACTGAATTACTATTTAGAAATAATAATTCCAATAGCCATGTTGTCATAAAATTTTAAATTCTTGGGTTATCATTTGATAAGGGCAATAATGATATGAACACAAATTGTGGGTTTCACTCTCTCTACTTTTAAAACAAAAACACAAAGATGATATACATTTTCTATATTATGTACAACGCATTGCACACGTTTGTTTTCATAAGCTGCATATTTCATCCTTCTGCCTGTCTGTTCAGTGTTCTACATCTCGCATTTATGTGGCGTTTGTTTGTTGGTCTGTAAAAGTTGCAAAAGTACTTATCTTATCATCACTAAATGTGTCATAGTCATAAATGATTTACTGTCCAGTATTGCACGACAAATCTATGTTCAAACGAAATTGGGTACCTACTTAATCTTGAATTGCTTCTACATATACAAATTGTAATTAACAGTGTTTTTATATCGTAATATTATACAGTACGTATTATTAATTAATTATTAACATCAGGCGTGTACCCAGGG
Source organism: Pogonognathellus longicornis (assembly GCA_034694085.1). Taxonomy (NCBI): domain Eukaryota; kingdom Metazoa; phylum Arthropoda; class Collembola; order Entomobryomorpha; family Tomoceridae; genus Pogonognathellus; species Pogonognathellus longicornis. Next base: position 3,161 of record JAQFYB010005600.1, on the reverse strand, counting down.
GGGGGGGTGCACGTGCAACCCCCAGAATGCTAAAAAATTGGTTATTTTGCCATAAAAGTTCAATCGAACTAAGCGCGATTTTGTTGCATTTTAAGTTGGCTTTAACCTAATTAATAAACGCTATAATGGACTAAATTGTACCTTATATTCGAATTTTACTGTCTCAACTATGATTTTTGTGTTCCACCTCGCTGTGCACCCCCGTATATGATCCTGGGTACGCACCTGATTAACATAGAGTACTTAGTTAGTACTACTTAGTTAGTTTACTTAGTACCTATCGGTATATTATACAGTAGTACGTAGGTACCTATTTGTAATTTGTAAGTACATTTCTTGTATACTTCAGTTTTTTATGAGCGAAAAGTGAGTTAAATTCGACTACCATTAGTTAAACGCGTTTTACTAATGATAGTGGATATTCTGTTTGGAATATCGATGAGATTATTAGAAAACGAAAGCCTCTAAAACAATTGCTTGCCATGAAAAGGGACAAACGCATAGAAACTAATAAGAGGTTTCAACTAGCTGTAATAGTCTTTTATTTGCTGTGTAGTGTATCTATATACATTGCATTGTACATACCTACATACAAACTATAACTACAAGGTTGTATTATATGCATTTATAAATGCATTTCATACTTCTTTCTGAGTCTGACTGAAGCTGCTGAGTCACATTCTCAGCATAATTTGGTTATACCACAATAGACCAAAAAGGTTGTCTGAGATGGAAATCCATTGACCACAAACATAATGATGGTTAAAGGTATATAATATATATTATGATATACTTTTTAATATATTTAGTTTATTCTCCATCTCAAGGTTGTTTTCATCCCATTTGTCAGCCGTCAGCGCGTCAGCCCTCACCATATTATTCACAAATGATAGCTCCAGTGCAATTAATAGTGCAATGCAATAGTCCAAGTGTTAACCAAAATATATATTCAGATTCAATCGCGTAGACATGCAATGCAACTGTATACACTTATACTTAAGACATCTCATCTCTCTATACAATAGCAGTTACCTTATAAAATATGTGAACATTGCCTTATACGAAATTGGCACTACATTATGCAATTCACTCGCTCATCCGCCACACATCCGCCAGATCGTGTACTATAAGTGTTATTAAGTGTTTTTGTAAATACAATTAAAAATTGAAAACCCACAAAGTTGTGTAGCATGTAGGAGTCCTACTCCTACAGTATTAAGACCCGTATATTATGCAACATATTTTCCTCGTTGCTCCTGCAGTTCTGCATTAGGAGCAATAAGGAAAATATTTTACTAAATATTACATTCACCAATCTACAAGGGATGTAAAAGTTTAAAATTCCTTAGGAGGATACGTGATATTTGTGAAATCTCATTAAAGTAAATACGAGTTCATATAAAAAATTGCATACCTAATACATAAATATTTACTTGCTAAAACAAAAGCTTTTAAACATCAATTTATTATGTATACATTTTAAGATAGTTTCTTTAGCATTTACAGTTACAGTGTTTCAATTAAATAAGGTCAACATTAGGTTACTGATTAGTAGTAGGGACATTTATTATTTCAAAGAGACGTATTTGAATGTGTAGTATGTAGTAAGGTAATTATTATTTAAAGCTCTTAACAATGGCTTGTCAAATAGAAGTAGTACAACGAATTTAATATTATTGGTCTGACTAAAAATACCTACTCGAGGAGGTTTAAAAATGAAATTGGGAACTGAAGGTTAACGAATGTTTCCAAACGTCCTCTGGTGTAACTGGTGCATCTTTAATAATAAATATACAAACAATGCAACACATTAATAATAGCAACAAATTATAGCAGTAATAGTTAAGGAATGGCTGTTTCTTTTCTAAAAAAGACATTTTTTTGGGTTTTATCCCAGAATTTAATTCAGTTATCTTCGCCTGATGTCAACTTTTATTATTTATGTTATTGTAATATACGAAAAAATATTTTTGGGCAATTTCTTACTGCTTTATAAAAACGTTTACAAAGTATAGGGAAACCCCAAATTTTTATGCTTACTGATTTGAACCCAGTCAGTATTTCCGGCGTCTCTACGGGCTGAGTCAATGGCATTTTTCAGGGCAAATAGTACGGCTACGCTGGCTAGAATTGGGGGTTCCCCAACAGCTAAGGAAATACCAAACACATATATTATTACAATTGTTCAATATTAATTAATTGTAAGTTAGAAAGGAATAATATATTAATATATATGAGGAGAATGACTCACCTTTGGACCTCAAAACTCCTACTGGATTAGGAGCATTGTGCAACATGGTTATTCTGAAATCCTCAGGTACGTCTTTGGACTCTGGAGGCTTGTAATTCTAATAATCAAACAAGGCATTTAAACATAATTAGCTATATCGAATTTTGACAATAAGTATTCAAAATCTCAAACAAAAAATTCTGAAAACATTCAAAGCTTTTTTTAAATTATTGGAACAACTGAGAATGAATGCTGAAAAATTAAAACAATGCAAAATGTTCAAAAGCATTAAATTACCCAACTCCTGTTTGTCAAAAGTTGTCCAGTAGTTTCATCATGAGTCAGTTGCTCCGATGTCCATAAACCTTGACCCATTAAAAAACCTCCTTCAATTTGTCCTATATCCACGGCTGGGCTTAAACTTTTCCCAACATCTTCCAATAAATCAACACGCAATACCTAAAGGTGTTTACATAAATATAAAGTATAGATAGATTTTTTGCTAACATTGTAATTGGTTTTTTAATTAAATTGCATTGTATGAAAGCAATTGTGGCTTATTATCGTGATTAATTTCCACCTTGTATTCCCCTGTGAGGATGTCAACTTCCACTTCAACCACGTTCACAGCCCATGTTCGATACTCTTCAACCTTATCCGTAGGACTATGCCTGTAAACATATATAGGTACACGTACATTACAATATATTTAAGAGTTTTATTTAATTTTCTATTTTGGGATGGGACAAACTATAAAATATGTGTTTAACAATACAATTAGGTATTTTGTCTCATTTCTGTTTCACTTTTACAATGCATTTTTTTAAAACACAGGAAACAGTTTTAGACCTCACGAGGTCTTATAGAGCCTTTATGTCTGTCTGTCCGTCCGTCTGTCTGTCCGTCCGTCTGTCTGTCTGTCAGCACGATA